>OZ007551.1:1358117-1375617 GCA_963931895.1 Eupithecia pulchellata | reverse complement strand
CAATGTCCCGGCCCGCGAGCTATCCTACACCTACCTCTGACTTGGTCAGAGTCTTTTCTTATCCTTTTTCACTTCTCTTTCTTACTGCATACTTTATCTTTCTTTCGTTCTTCACTTTCATACATTCCACTGGTGGGATACCAGTTCCTATCCTCTGTACATGGGAAGCAGGGATTTCAGGGTTTTCATTTACAAAACAGTTTTTACAATTTTCTTTAACCTAGGTACTTATTCTTCTACGATCTTCTACAATTCTTAAGTCTATTTGCATTTGTCTCTTAGTTTCATGTACACATTTCTCTTTTTATTCTAAGACTATTGTTTCATATTATGCTTAATATATATAATTATTATATATATACATCATATTTTTCTTAACCTATTTATTTCTATTTATTACACTATTAGCAATTTTTGTGCAAAATTTTAAAAACTTGAGACACCTTTCTTTGTCTTTTATAATATCTTGAATAGCCTGTACAGTCAGTTTTGTATTGATTTCTTGCTCTACCTCATATCTTTCATAACCATACGCGGGGCACTCTAGTAATATGTGCGTTACCGTTTCGTCCTTCCCGGGTTCACATATGCAGGATGGGCTCTCCTTACGCTTGAATCGGTTCAGGTATTCGGAGAACCCACCGTGCCCCGTCATCACCTGTGTTACGACGCCAGTAGGCTTGATCTTCCTGACAACTTTGTAGGCTTCAATAACATTCGGAAAAAACATTTTTGTTATAGCGGCAGTTTGACCAGACGTGTACCTTCGGTTCCATTCGTCAATCGACTCCGATCGGATTTGTCGTTTGACGAATGAAACCGGGCAGAAATCGTAATCCGGTTTCCTTTTTGTGTTGTGGGCTGCATCTTTAGCCAGCTGGTCGGCCCGCTCGTTCCCTTCAAGCCCCGCATGTGCTTTGATCCAGAACAGAGTCACTACTTTATTCTGGAGTCGGGCTTCTTTGATGTTTTTCCTGACCTCTATTACCAGGGCGTGAAGGGAACCAGGGTTGGTGATTGTTTCTAATGACGATCGCGAGTCGCTATATATTCCAAAGGTGCTTTCTGTGCGCTTGAGGATAACACTTGTAGCCTTACATACAGCCAAAAGTTCCGCCTGATAGACCGTGCAGTATGATGGTAGTTTAAGTTTGATGGCTTTGGTTTCCGCTTCGCCATTCCAGATGGAAAGCGCTGCACCAACCTCACCATCAATCTTACTACCATCGGTGAAGATTCTGACTGCTTGGTCATTATGTGCGTCGACTTGTTGTTGGTCTAACAGGCTCACGAACTCCAGGCTTATATGTTCTGCCGGGTGTTCCCTCTTGGTATACGGCACCAGGCTCTCAACCTCCCGGTCTCCTAGTTCTAGCCGGGGTACTCCTCTCTTGGCTTCATAAAGAGCTGCTGCTTCCTTAATCCTAAGGTCGAGTGGTAGTATCCCGGCCAGGACCAGTGCCGAGTTAAGTGAGACGGTACGGTACGCCCTGCACAGTTTTTGTGCGAAACCCCTCTGCACTGCGTTGAGTTTCTTCTGCACCCCCAGTTTATCCGTTGCCTGCACCCAGGCACTTGCAGCGTACAACACTACTGGCTCCACTGTTGCTGTGTAGATTATTCTAACAATTTCCGGATGGAGCCCCCAGCTGACCTTCGCCGCTCTGGAGAGTTGTTTATATATATTCAGGGCTTTCCTGCAGACCTCTGCGACGTGGCTATTGAAGGTAAGCTTCTGATCTATTATGAGACCTAGGATTTTGATTTCTGGAGACATGCCTATGTCGACCCCTCCCATCTGCAAAAGTGGTGTGTCATATTTTAGCTTCCTTGTGATAAGCATAGCTTTAGTTTTATGTGGAGCAAATTTCAGTTTGTTTTTGACACCCCACTCTTGAACATGGGCGAGGGCGGCATTTGCCTGTCTCTGCACCTCAAGTGCTGTATCTCCGTCAAAGATCAGTACCACGTCATCAGCAAATGCCTGACAGTAATCACCCCGTGTAACTAGTTCTTTCAGCAGAGAGTCCAGAAGAAGGTTCCACAAAATTGGACCGCTGATTGAACCCTGCACGCATCCTTTGTTGGTACTCCTCATGTGCTCCTCTCCTGCGTACCTTACTCTGACCTTTCTGTTTTCCAGGTAGCTGTCAATTAGTCTGCGTGTGTTGACAGGGCATTCCTCCTCAGCCAACCGAGCTTTGATGGCAGGCCACCATGCGCTATCGAAAGCTCCCTCTATGTCTAGTGATATCATTGTGATAAGTTTTTTGCTTTTCAGCTTTCCACGAATGTAATTCATCAGGTCATAGAGGGAGTCTTCCGTGCTCTTCTGGGGCATAAAGCCGTATTGGTGAGGGCTCATCCTAGGGAGCAGGTGCCACTGTAGCCTTCGCACTACTAATTTTTCCAGAATCTTTCCCATCACCGGAAGAAGGCCAATAGGTCTGTAGGACTTCGGGTTGGAGTAAGTATCCTTACCCGGCTTCCTGAGAACCACCACCGTAGCCTCCTTCCAGATATTGGGGAAGTGTTGCTGTTCCAGACACTTGTTCATCATAGCAAGGTTCAATTCGAGGTCACAGAGCACAATACGCCGGCATATGTCAGCGGTGAGTCCATCAGCTCCCGGGGCTTTCTTCGGGTTAAAGCTTTCTGTGGCAGAACGTAGCTCTTCCTTTGTAAATGGTGGATCATGTTTAACATCATGGTTCCCGACGTTTACCTTTTTCGCTACTTCTCTTGTCTGCCTGTGGATTGCCTTTTCTCCAAGTTCATCGTCGTCGGGATAAAAGGTTTCAGCTAACAGTCTAGCAGACTCAGCTGGGTCCAGTGTTCTTCCATCTTTTTCCAGAGGCAGGTCTTCTTGCCTTTTTGTCGTTCTTCCTATTACCCTATAGATTCCTTCCCAAAGCCCTTCCCTCTCCTGTTTCTCACAAAATTCTTTCCAGCTTCGTATTTGAGCCTTTTTAGCTTCATTCTCATAGTTCTCTTTTTCTTGCAGGTACTCCTGGATGACCTTCGCTCTTCGGACCGGCGCTGCACATCGGACTCTGCGCCTCATAGTGGTGACCTTTTTCTTCATGTTCGCGAGTTCTTCGGACCACCACGGCAAGGTAAGTTTCTCATTTGTTTTCTTTCTTGGTATTGCTTCTTCGCATGCTTGCTTAACTATATTAATGTATTTTATAACTGCTTCTTCTAACTCTTCCTTACTATTGATCTTTTCTATTTCAGCTTTATTTATGTTATTTTCTATTTTTAATTGGTCCAGTTTCTCATGAAACTGGTTCCAATTTGCTTTTTTTGTATTATATATTCTAGTTGTTCTTTCAATGTTTGTTCCAGTTGATTTTGAAAGTCTTATTTTGAATGTGATGCCGTTGTGGTCCGAACTAACAAGATCTTCTTCGACTCTCCAGTCTTCCACCATGCCGAGCAAGTCTTCAGTGCAGGCCGTCACGTCAACGTGGCTTGTGTACTCCTGGTGTCCTCTGATGGTATAAAAAGTAGGAGTATCACCTTCATTGAGAACCTGCAGACTCATATCTTCCAGCGCCCCAGCCATTTCTTCCCCCCTCTGGTCCACGACTTTACTTCCCCACCATGGGCTTTTTGCGTTGGTGTCGCCCCCCATTATGACCTTAGACGGCCCAAGCTCCTCTTCTATCTTTTTGAGCTGCTCCAGGTACGGCTCTATGGGCTGATCTGGTTCAAAGTAGTAAGAGACTACTGTTATCTCCCAGTCACTGGTACGGATCCTCACCACTACGATGTTTTTTGTGGTGAGTTTTGGGTATTGGAGTATTTCTAACTCATGATTGAAGACAGCTATTGCTGCTTTTACGTTCCCTTCTCCTTTTTCAGTGCACTGGTAGATTCTTGCACCTCTGTAGCTCTTCACACTTTTCATCCCACCCACGTACGGTTCCTGGAGCAGTGCAAAAGCCATATTTCTTTCACTTGCCTTTATCATTAGCTCGTTCGTTGCTAGCTCTTTTCTTTGAAGATTTGCCTGGGCCACTAAATATGGCTTTCTCACGATGGAAGTGCTGGATGTCTTTGCCGTGTTGAAGCCCTTAACAGTATGCCACAGAGGCCCGCGCTAAGGCATCCCACTTTCGCCTCACTGCGCACTCTTGACTAAAGGCGTTGTGCTCCGTTGCGTCTAGTTTTGCAGACCTGCAGTTGCAGCAGGTAGGGACCAATCCGGCGAGCCAGTCTGCGCATTCAGCCTTCATATGCGGGCCTCCGCAATGGCTGCACTTCGCAATCGTCTCCTTGCAGTACCGCCTGCCGTGCCCGTATCCCAGGCACAGCGAGCATTGCACGAGAGGGGACTGGTCAGTCACTTTTATTCTCTGGAGGTCAATATGGACCTCCCCCTCCTCAATCAGCAGGTTCCATACCTTTGGAGACACACGAAGCACGATGTGGCATGCATAGGGATTTCTCGCTTTCCTTCTGAAGCGGACCTCTATTCGGCTATCCTCCGTGCTGAGGTTTCCAAGGATATGCCTATTTTGGTTCCTCAAGGCGTTCAAGACGTCTTCGTCTTTGTTGTACTGTAGAACGTCCTTGAGGATCAGAAGTGGATCCTTATTTTTGACTTCCTCAACACAGAGGTGTGACTCAGCTTTTTTCAACCTTTCTTTCACTTTCTGTCTTTCTTCTTCGGTTTTGCATCCAACAATAATTTTCCTATCCTTCGCTTTCCTATATCCTTCGCTTTCCTAACCCTATCCACCTTAATCCATCCATCCTTTGCGTTTACTGCTTCTCTAACCCTGTTCAATACCTCCTCCCCAGTCTCTGTCTCGTCTTTCGAGGATATGACTACGGAATGTAGCGCAGTCTGACTAGGTGGCCGCTTTCCTGTGGGACCAGCTGCCACATTTGCGTACGTCATCTCCTCCAAGGCCTTTTTTTGTTTGGTCATCGCCTCCTGTAACTCTTCCATCCTCTCGTTGTTTTCCTTAATTTGCTTGCTGTGGTCCTCTAGTTTCCTTATTAGTGCTGCCTCGGATTCTATTCTGGATGCAGAAGAGGATAGCCGGGGAGACACCTGTAATGCTCCTTCCCCACCCATCCCTTTGTTTTGGTTCTCTCCATCCTTTCCCTTCCTTCCCTCTGCCTCTTTCACTAACTGATACAGTCGCTCCACTGCTATTGTGACCTCAGTTTTTATGTCAGTCTTTAGATTGCGCGCACTGCCCAGCTGTTCCTTTGCTTTCTTCAAGCAGGCTTGAGCTTCCGTAATTCTGTTCGCGTACTTGAATTTCTCCGGCTTCGGTGGGCTTCCCACCACGTCTGCAGATGTTCTGCGTGTCGGTCGACTCTCCTGGAAGAGTATTGTCTTTGTTTTTGGTTTGGGAGGTCCGACCGGAGCCAGCGAGGCGTTTTTCAGGAAGGTTTTAGATTGAACGTCTGTCGTTCCCAACTCCCATTCTCCAATGCTGCGCCTAACGTTGGAGGTTTCAGTTTGTTCGTGCGAAGGTCCTGCCTTCTCTGTCAAATCAGGCGACTTACTGGTGTCGGGATCCGTGGTCTTTTGCGTCTTTTGGATGGGTGTGCGTATCCCGAACATATTTGTTATATACTTTATAATATGTATTATAAAAATTTTTTTAATGTGTAATTAAGATAGTCTGTAAGCTTAAAATAAAATAAGGTTTGTAAAAGTTATAAATTTTTAAAACACTGTTTTCTTTTTCAGGTTCTCGGGACGAATGCCAACCAGCGTCGGTACACAGGTAAGTGCACAATTTTGTATTTTGTTTGTCTTTTATATATAGAGTCGACTCTAAAGTTGACTCTACCTAGAGTCTATTTATTTATTTTCAAATGTAGGTCCAGAACTGACTCATCGGTTTTCCGAAAACCGCGTCTTGATCGGACTTATGGTTTCCGAGATATGAGGTTTTCAAAAAAATCCAATATGGCCGACAAAATGGCTTCCAAATTTTAAAAACGTTGCTACAGCCTTAAAAATAGACAGAACTATGGTGTTTTAGGTCTCCGTAATGGCCTTGGCCTGATCTATCACCTCCTGTTGTCAAAAAATGGACATTTGTTTCGACTCTACGTAGAGTCTTTTCCTATATTTATGGGTGACGGGAGAAAGGACAATGTCAATACAGAAAACCCGGTCCAAATCAA
Organism: Eupithecia pulchellata; assembly: GCA_963931895.1. Classification (NCBI taxonomy): domain Eukaryota; kingdom Metazoa; phylum Arthropoda; class Insecta; order Lepidoptera; family Geometridae; genus Eupithecia; species Eupithecia pulchellata. Next base: position 1,369,458 of record OZ007551.1, on the reverse strand, counting down.
ACGAAAAACAAAAAAGTTATAACAGTTTTAAAAATTTCAATATGGCGGACAAAATGGCCGCCAAACTATAACTTTGCTATTTATGGACCAAATATACCCGAATGATAGGTCTTTGGAAGCGCAATACAGTCAGAGACCACTAAATAAAAAATTATCGCCCCCGGATTTTTAAAATCTAAAAAAACGTGTAAAAATCACCAAATATGTCGCCAAAATTCGAAAAATAGTCTTTTTGAATACGGAAAACGTGAAAAACTACTAAAATAAAATGCCTAAAATATCTACATAAACAGAATTTAAAAAATAATAATATTTAGGGTACCACATGTTCCCATACAAATTTCAATGATTATTATCTTGGAAACCAGTTGATGAAGGTACTTAAAATTTTTTGCTAACTTATAGAGCGCCTGAAGGGCTATCAGAAATTAAATAGAAATAATAGGGTTACAGATCTTATTAAGGAGTTATAAAATTTTTAAAAGTGACAAAAATTTAAAATATCGATATCTTAGCGAAAACTTAACTTATGTGATTTCCAGAAGCGCCTCCCAGTTGGTTGCAGTGATTTCCACGTGGTTCCGATGAGAAATCGCCTCCAGCAGTCCAGGGTCACTGACCTCGTGGCCACGTGGTTCTTGTTTTTTTGCCTTTATTTCCGCGCGCCTGCGCGGAAAAATTCGGCAAAGGTGTCAAATTGGTGGGGCTCCAAAAGGTCTTTTAGAGGGTAGAAGAAAAGAGATAGGTCGTCGCTGCCAATTTTGAGAAAATCGCCTTTGAAGTACAGAAATTTCTTGAAAATTCACTTTTTCACTCGCAATTCTTCGGAAAAATCACAGAGCACAAAACGGTTTTCACGGCTATATGCGCCGTCACTTCCCGCAACTTTTGGTGTATTGCACTGCACTGTAGCGTTAAAAAATACTATTTTTCCGATTTTTTTCCGTGCGGAGCGTCTCAATTTCGTGGCGTTTTCGACGGCGTTTTTGGTTAGGTTAGGTTAGGTTAGGTTAGGTTAGGTTAGGTTAGGTTAGGTTAGGTTAGGTTAGGTTAGGTTAGGTTAGGTTAGGTTAGGTTAGGTTAGGTTAGGTTAGGTTAGGTTAGGTTAGGTTAGGTTAGGTTAGGTTAGGTTAGGTTAGGTTAGGTTAGGTTAGGTTAGGTTAGGTTAGGTTAGGTTAGGTTAGGTTAGGTTAGGTTAGGTTAGGTTAGGTTAGGTTAGGTTAGGTTAGGTTAGGTTAGGTTAGGTTAGGTTAGGTTAGGTTAGGTTAGGTTAGGTTAGGTTAGGTTAGGTTAGGTTAGGTTAGGTTAGGTTAGGTTAGGTTAGGTTAGGTTAGGTTAGGTTAGGTTAGGTTAGGTTAGGTTAGGTTAGGTTAGGTTAGGTTAGGTTAGGTTAGGTTAGGTTAGGTTAGGTTAGGTTAGGTTAGGTTAGGTTAGGTTAGGTTAGGTTAGGTTAGGTTAGGTTAGGTTAGGTTAGGTTAGGTTAGGTTAGGTTAGGTTAGGTTAGGTTAGGTTAGGTTAGGTTAGGTTAGGTTAGGTTAGGTTAGGTTAGGTTAGGTTAGGTTAGGTTAGGTTAGGTTAGGTTAGGTTAGGTTAGGTTAGGTTAGGTTAGGTTAGGTTAGGTTAGGTTAGGTTAGGTTAGGTTAGGTTAGGTTAGGTTAGGTTAGGTTAGGTTAGGTTAGGTTAGGTTAGGTTAGGTTAGGTTAGGTTAGGTTAGGTTAGGTTAGGTTAGGTTAGGTTAGGTTAGGTTAGGTTAGGTTAGGTTAGGTTAGGTTAGGTTAGGTTAGGTTAGGTTAGGTTAGGTTAGGTTAGGTTAGGTTAGGTTAGGTTAGGTTAGGTTAGGTTAGGTTAGGTTAGGTTAGGTTAGGTTAGGTTAGGTTAGGTTAGGTTAGGTTAGGTTAGGTTAGGTTAGGTTAGGTTAGGTTAGGTTAGGTTAGGTTAGGTTAGGTTAGGTTAGGTTAGGTTAGGTTAGGTTAGGTTAGGTTAGGTTAGGTTAGGTTAGGTTAGGTTAGGTTAGGTTAGGTTAGGTTAGGTTAGGTTAGGTTAGGTTAGGTTAGGTTAGGTTAGGTTAGGTTAGGTTAGGTTAGGTTAGGTTAGGTTAGGTTAGGTTAGGTTAGGTTTTTTTTTTTTTTTTTTTTTTTTTTTTTTTCCTGTCCGGGAGCTAAGTCCCGGCCCGCGAGCTATCCTACCTCCTGGCTTTACCAGGGACTTTGTTTTCAGCTACCTTTCATACCAGTTCTCTCTTTTGTGCCTCTCGTACTACCATGCCTCATACATTTTCTTTCTTACATACATCTTTCATTTCTTATTTAATTTCCAGCCTATTTGTGGGAATTCAATACAAGGATTTTCTTTATTTTTAAACAAAAACAATGTTACACAAGTTTCTTAATACTATGTTGCTTATTTGACTATTTTACATCTTTCTATTTCCTAAGTTACTAATATATATACACAATATATATCTTAACTTAACTTATCTATCTATTTCTTTTTATCACCTTACTCGCTACATTGTTACAATATTCCAAAAACTTATCTCTCATATTCTTATTTTCTACTATTTGCCATACATTTTCTTCTATTATATTTGTATCTAAATCTTGCTCTATATCATACCTTTCTTTACCAAAGACAGGACATTCTAGTATTATATGTTTTACTGTTTCAGGTTTTCCCGGCTCGCAGATACATGATGGGTTTTCCTTACACTTGAAGCGATTCAAATATGCGGAAAAACCACCATGTCCCGTCATCACCTGTGTTAGAGTGCTGTTCATTTTCAAATGCCTGATTATACCATAGGCCTTTACTGCGTCTGGGAAGAAAAGCTTTGTAGTCGCTGCGGTTTCGCCATTCTTGTACCTTTTGTTCCATACCTCAAGCGACTCCAAACGGATTTGTCGCTTGACGTATGAAACAGGGCACAAATCATAGTCAGGTTTTGACTTTAGCTTAAGCGCGGCCTCTTTTGCGAGCTCGTCGGCTCTCTCATTTCCTTCTAGACCAGCGTGAGCCTTAATCCAGAAGAGTGCAACACGTTTGTTCTTACGCTTGCACTCCTCTAGATTACGGCGGATTTCGACAACTAGAGGATGGAGAGAGCGGTTGTTTACGACGGCTTCTAGTGAGGACCTCGAGTCACTGTAGACTCCGAAGCTGTCTTCTGGGTGCTTTATAATTTCCCTTGTACTCTTACATATAGCCAACAGTTCCGCCTGAAAGACCGTGCAGTACGACGACAGCTTCAATTTCTGGCTCTTGGTTTCGACCTCATTGCTCCAAAAAGACAATGAGGCCCCAACCTTGCCATCAATTTTGCTGCCGTCTGTGTAAATTCTTACCGCTTGCGTGTTTTTCCTTTCTACTTCTTCGCGGTCTTCCAGGCACATGAACTGCAGGTCTATATGTTTTGCTGGGTGGGAAATGTCTGCAAATCTGGTCATTCGCTCCACCTCTCCATCTCTTGTCATTGGCCGAACAACGCCCCTCTTTACCTCGTACAGGGCTGCTGCCTCTTGTACTCTTAGGTCAAGGGGGAGCAGTCCAGCCAACACCAATGCCGAGTTTAGAGAGGTGGTGCGATAGGACTTACACAGCTTTTGTGCAAACCCTCTTTGGACCACATTCAGCAGCTTTTGTACCCCCAGTTTTTTAGCTGACGGAGCCCACACAGCGGAGGCGTACAGAACTATCGGCTCAACCACAGCAACATAGATCGACCGTATGACGTCCGGATGCAAGCCCCAGCTTATTTTTGCGGCTCTAGACAGCTGCTTGTATAGATTCAACGCCTTTTTGCAAGTCTTCGCTACGTGGCTGTTGAATGTTAGCTTGCTGTCTATAGTGAGCCCTAGTACTTTAAATTCTTTAGACATGCATATGTCGACTCCGCCCATGCTCAGGACTGGGGCATCATATTTAAGCTTGCGTGTAAGAACCATGGCGTTCGTTTTTTGAGGCGCGAATTTGAGCTTATTTTTGATTCCCCAGTCCCGGACATAGGCGAGGGCGGCATTTGCATGTCTTTGAACTTCTAAAGCAGTGTCTGCATCAAATACCAGGACCACATCGTCCGCAAAAGCTTGGCAATAGTAGCCTCGCCTTTCTAGATCCTGGAGAAGCGGATCAAGTAGGAGGTTCCAAAGGATTGGTCCTCCTATTGAACCCTGGACACATCCTTTTGTCGTGGACTTTGTAACCTCTTCACCTGCGTAACGCACTCTAACTGATCGGTCGCTGAGGTAACTGTCCACTACTCTCCTGATGTTTATAGGACACCTTTCCTCAGCCAGTCTGGTTCTGATCGCAGGCCACCAGGCGCTATCGAAAGCTCCCTCTATGTCTAATGATATTATGGTTATAAGTTTTTTATCATCCAGCTTTCTGCGTATGTGCTGTATTAGGTCATAGAGGGAGTCTTCGGTGCTCCTTTGGGGCATAAAACCATACTGGCGAGTACTCATCCGCGGAAGAATGTGCCACTTGATCCGGTTCACCAGCATCTTCTCCAAGATCTTTCCCATCACTGGCAACAAACCTATTGGTCTGTAGGACTTGGCTTGTGTGTAGTTGTCTTTGCCGGGTTTCCTTAGTACTACAACGGTTGCCTCCTTCCATATCTGGGGAAAATATCCTAGCTCCAAACATTTGTTTGCCAGTGATAGGAAAACCTCGGGATCCTGACTTATTGCCTGCTTACAAATATCCGACGTCAGACCATCGCTTCCTGGAGCCTTCTTAGGGTTAAAAGAGCTCACAGTGAATTTAAGCTCTTCGAGGGTAAATGGAGGGTCATGATTCATATCATCACCCGGGCCATTTACGTTTTCAGCTTCTTTTCTCATTCTTCTGTGTTCTTCATTGTCTTCATCCTTTTTATCATCAGGATAAAAAGTTTCTGCAAGTAATTCTGCAGACTCCCTAGGTCCCAACAAAACCCCTTCCCTGACGAGTGGTTCATCTTCGTGTCGCTTTGTTGTCCTTCCTACGACCCTATATATGGAATCCCATAATCCTTCCCTATCCTGCTTCCCACAAAACTCCTTCCAACTTGCAGTTTGTGCATTCTTTGCTTCCAACTCATACTTCTCTTTCATTTTCAGGTACTCTTCCACAACCATTGATCTTCGGACTGGCGCTGCACATCGGATCCTGCGTTTTCTGGTGATCACTTCCTTCTTCAGCACGGCGAGTTCATCTGACATCCACGGCAAGGTAAGTTTGTTTTCCATCTTCTTTTTTGGTATGGTACTATTGCATGTTTTTATTATAATGTTTGTATATGTTTCTACTATGTTTTCTAATTTCTCACTAGTGTCTATGCTTTCAGTTTTTGTTTTATTTATATTATTTCCTACTGAAAACTGGGCCAATTTCTCATGAAATTGACTCCAGTTTGCTTTCTTACTATTATAAATTCTTGTTGTTCTGCTTATGTTTATTCCCTTAGATTTTGTTAGCCTTACTTTAAACATTACCGTGCCGTGGTCCGAACTCGTTGTGCTGTCGTCTACTCTCCAGTCTTCCACCAGAGGCAGCACGTCCGCTGAGCAGGCCGTAAGGTCAACGAAGCTAGAGTACGTCTTATTTCCCCGTATTGTGTCGAAGGTAGGTGTGTCTCCTAAATTCAAAACCTGCATGTCCATTTCCTCAAGCGCTCCTGCCATTTCCTCTCCTCTACTATCAACTTTCAGGCTGCCCCACCAAGTGCTTTTTGCGTTTGAATCTCCCCCTATAATAATTTTGCTGTGCCCTTCTTTTAGCTTGATCTTTTTTAGCTGCTCAAGATACGGCTTGATTGCTTGGTCGGGTTCAAAGTAGAATGAAGCAACTACAATTTCCCAGGCACTGGTTCTCAGTTTGACCACTACAATATTCGTAGTGGTCAGATCCGGCCGTTGAATGACGTCGATGTCATTGTCAAAAACAGCAATAGCTGACTTTATGACTTTGTCACCGGGGTTCGTGCACTGAAAAATCCTCACTCCCTTGTAGTCCTTCATCCTACCAATCCCGCCGACGTAGGGCTCCTGGAGCAGCGCGAGTGCCATCCCTTTCTTTGCAGCCTCAAGCAAAATTTCTTGGGTAGCGAGTGACTTGCGCTGCAAGTTTGCTTGAGCGAAAAGATACCGCTTCGCGCTGGTCGGGATGGAGTTTTGCCCAGCTGGAGAAGATTTGATGCCCTGGACCACCTTAGCAATATGCTACCGTGGCTCGGGCTAATATCTCCCATCTCCTCCGAACTGGACAATCCTGACTAAAAGCACTGTGGTCAGCCTTCTCTAATTTGGCATGAACACAGTTGCAGCAGGATGGGGTTTCACCCGCAAGCGAATCCGCGCACTCTGATCGCATGTGGGGTCCTCCGCAATGACTGCACTTTTCGATTTGTTCGGTGCAGAAGCGTTTGCCGTGACCATATCCCAGACAGAGAGAGCACTGGACCAATGGTGATTGATCCTCTGCTCTCACTCTCTGGAGATCTATTTGCACCGTTTCTGCATCGATCAAACGTCGCCAAATCTTGGGAGACACCCTCATTACGATGTGGTGCGTATGAGGGTTTCTCGTCCGCTTTTTGTAGAGGATATGCATCCTGTGCTCTTTCTCATCGAGGTCTTTGACAATGCCCTTATTCTGGTTTCTCAGGGCGTTAAGCACGTCTTCATCAGTATTGTACTGGAAAACGTTCCTGAGAATTACCAGCGGGTCTTTGTTTTTGACCTCCTGAACATTCAAGTGGTCTTCGGCCCTCTTGAGTCTTTCTTTTATTATTTCCCTTTCTTTCTCTGTTCTACATCCTACTATAATCTTTCTATCTTTTGCCTTTCTTATCCTTTCTATTTCAACACCTCCTTCCTTAGCGTTTATAACTTTTCTTATTCTATTAAGCACTTCTTCACCTGTTTCTGTCTCATTCTTCGCGGTTACCACTACTGAGTGCAGGGCTGTCTGCTCCACAGGTCTTTTTGACGTAGCCGCAACACCAGCGTAAGTTAACCGCTCTTGCGTTTCCTGATGCTTTTCTATCACTTCTCTTAATTTCTCTATCTTTTCATTACTCTCTTCTATGAGTTGGGCATGTTTCGCCATTTTTTCCAACAGCATTGATTCCTCTCTTCCCTTTTCTTCCTTTTCTTTCCCGTCCTCTGGTTCTTTAGTCATCTCCTTCTTTCCTTTTCCTTTGACGCTTTCAACCTCTTTCACAAGCTGAAAAAGTCTATCAATCGCAATAGTGACCTCGTTCTTTATTTCCGTCTTTATATTTCTAGCGTTCCCCAGATTTACCTTAGCTTTCATAACGCACGCCTTCGCCTCTGCAAGCCTGTCTGTATATTTAACCTTCCCTGAAGGCGAGCTATCTTCAGCTTCCGATGAGCTCTTTTGAGCTCCCGCTTTGACGTCATGTGAAGGCCCTGCCTTTTTCGACTTACTGGGTATGAGTACCGTAGCTTTCTTGGGTGAGATCACTGGTTTTCGCTTAGCTTCAGGAGACTGGGATGCCGGAAGAGCTGCAGCTTTTCCGGTCTCCCACTCTCCTATGCTTCGTCTGACTTTTGATGTTGTCGCCGCTCCAAAGATCTCGGTCTCAGGCGGAACCGCCTTTTGTGTCTGAGGAGGGGATCCCCGATCAACAACAGCGTTGAGCGTTTTGACGGGTGTGCGTATTCCAAACATTTCTAGATTTTAAAAGGTAGGTGTATTTAAAATTTTGGGTTATAAAAGTATGTTAAAATAAAGGTTTGTATAAGTTTTATAAATAATTTTTTAAAATAATGCTAATATTTTTCTCTTTTTCAGATGGTGTATCGACGGCCAGCACAGCGCAATATGAAAAAAAAAAATTTTTTAGAACCAGCTCTATAACATTAGAAATTTTTCATACTTATTTTCTGTTTCAGATGGTGTTTGAAGAAGCCGACAGTGTGAGGAGAAACTACGCCACCGTTAAACCTGGTAGGTATAAAAAGAGAAAAAGACTCTACGTTAAGGACTCTACCTAGAGTCCGTCTCAATGGTGCGTCTAAACTGCAAATTAATTATTAATTCCGCGTCAAACTGAGCTTTGGTAAAGAAAGTCACAAAATTGTAGAGTGCAAAAAATTTTTGCTCTATGTAGAGTAAATTTTTTGGTCAAAAAACCCTTAAAACTATTTTTCTTAAAACTAAACAAAAATCAGCGTCCGATTTGGAGCTACCGCTTAAAAGTTACAGGGCGTTGAAATTTAAGGGGGTGGGGGGCAGGGGTGTTTTTAAATTTTTTAATAATAAAGGAAGAGACAAGTGATTTGTATTTTAGATAAATCTAAAATACAAAATTTTGTCAAAATTGAGCTATCTCTTCCCGTTTCTGAATTATTTGCTTTTAAAGTTTTAAAATAAAATTGGGTGGGGGTAGGAAGGGGTGGGGGTCAAAAATTTTTCAAAATAAAATCTTATAAATAATACAGTATATGATAGTATTTTTGAAAACATATAAAATTTTTGTTATTTTGGGTACTTCATACACTAAGTATATAAGGGGGGGGGAGGGGGGGAAGGCTTAGACAATATTTTTAGAAAATTACACTAAATATAAAATCAGAATAAATTATTTGAGATTTCGACCTTTACCCTAATAAACATACAAAATGACACTATGGACTTAAGGAGGGGGGTTAAGAAAAAGTGGGGGGGGTATAGTGGTTATGCAAATTTATAATACTTTGTGTATCTAACGTAGTTAGATACCCAAACTGATGTCAAAAAATTGCTATTTATACTAGTTTCGGAGATACAAGGATATTAATCTATTTGCGGTTTGTAAAATTATGTTAAATATTCGCGCTCGGAAACGGCTCGTCCTAAAAATCTAATTTTTTCAACAATGTGTTCTACAACGTAGGGGTTACAAATACACAAAAAATAAAGGTATGTTGTCGCTGAAGAAATTAAATAAAAACACTTACAAATTAAAGTTGAACTGCACAAAACTTTATGAGTCTCTATCTCCGTCAAAAAAGGTCCAATTTTGAATCTGAAGATGCCTCCCGGCTGCTCTCCTCTGCCTTATTGAGATCTCGTACTAGATATTTGTCCAGCGGCACGGGGTCAATGACCACGCCGCCACGTGGTTTTTGTTTTTCTCGCGATAACTCCGTCTTCCTGCGCGAGAAAAATCTGCAAATTTGCAGGTATGTAGAGCGCCAGAATGCGCTTCGATCCACAATTGATAATCTATAGGTCACCGCTGGTTTTCGAGAGGAAAATCACTTTTAAGATGGAAAAATGTCCAAAAATTCACTTTTTCACAAATAACTTTGTGACGAAACCACTTAGAGAGAAACGGTTTTCACACACAGATGCGCGGTCACTTAGCGCTTCTTTTCGTGTATCACACGATAAAATTGAAGCACTTTTTACTATTTTTGTGAATTTTCGAACGCGGAGGGACCTTTTTTCGTGGCGCTCTCGAGTGCGGTTTGGTTAGGTTAGGTTAGGTTAGGTTAGGTTAGGTTAGGTTAGGTTAGGTTAGGTTAGGTTAGGTTAGGTTAGGTTAGGTTAGGTTAGGTTAGGTTAGGTTAGGTTAGGTTAGGTTAGGTTAGGTTAGGTTAGGTTAGGTTAGGTTAGGTTAGGTTAGGTTAGGTTAGGTTAGGTTAGGTTAGGTTAGGTTAGGTTAGGTTAGGTTAGGTTAGGTTAGGTTAGGTTAGGTTAGGTTAGGTTAGGTTAGGTTAGGTTAGGTTAGGTTAGGTTAGGTTAGGTTAGGTTAGGTTAGGTTAGGTTAGGTTAGGTTAGGTTAGGTTAGGTTAGGTTAGGTTAGGTTAGGTTAGGTTAGGTTAGGTTAGGTTAGGTTAGGTTAGGTTAGGTTAGGTTAGGTTAGGTTAGGTTAGGTTAGGTTAGGTTAGGTTAGGTTAGGTTAGGTTAGGTTAGGTTAGGTTAGGTTAGGTTAGGTTAGGTTAGGTTAGGTTAGGTTAGGTTAGGTTAGGTTAGGTTAGGTTAGGTTAGGTTAGGTTAGGTTAGGTTAGGTTAGGTTAGGTTAGGTTAGGTTAGGTTAGGTTAGGTTAGGTTAGGTTAGGTTAGGTTAGGTTAGGTTAGGTTAGGTTAGGTTAGGTTAGGTTAGGTTAGGTTAGGTTAGGTTAGGTTAGGTTAGGTTAGGTTAGGTTAGGTAAGGTTAGGTTAGGTTAGGTTAGGTTAGGTTAGGTTAGGTTAGGTTAGGTTAGGTTAGGTTAGGTTAGGTTAGGTTAGGTTAGGTTAGGTTAGGTTAGGTTAGGTTAGGTTAGGTTAGGTTAGGTTAGGTTAGGTTAGGTTAGGTTAGGTTAGGTTAGGTTAGGTTAGGTTAGGTTAGGTTAGGTTAGGTTAGGTTAGGTTAGGTTAGGTTAGGTTAGGTTAGGTTAGGTTAGGTTAGGTTAGGTTAGGTTAGTTAGGTTAGGTTAGGTTAGGTTAGGTTAGGTTAGGTTAGGTTAGGTTAGGTTAGGTTAGGTTAGGTTAGGTTAGGTTAGGTTAGGTTAGGTTAGGTTAGGTTAGGTTAGGTTAGGTTAGGTTAGGTTAGGTTAGGTTAGGTTAGGCTTAGGTTAGGTTAGGTTAGGTTAGGTTAAGTTAGGTTAGGTTAGGTTAGGTTAGGTTAGGTTAGGTTAGGTTAGGTTAGGTTAGGTTAGGTTAGGTTAGGTTAGGTTAGGTTAGGTTAGGTTAGGTTAGGTTAGGTAGGTTAGGTTAGGTTAGGTTAGGTTAGGTTAGGTTAGGTTAGGTTAGGTTAGGTTAGGTTAGGTTAGGTTAGGTTAGGTTAGGTTAGGTTAGGTTAGGTTAGGTTAGGTTAGGTTAGGTTAGGTTAGGTTAGGTTAGGTTAGGTTAGGTTAGGTTAGGTTAGGTTAGGTTAGGTTAGGTTAGGTTAGGTTAGGTTAGGTTAGGTTAGGTTAGGTTAGGTTAGGTTAGGTTAGTTAGTTAACTTTACTTAAACTTAACGAACTTAACTTAACTTACTTAACTTAACTTAACTTAACTTAACTTAACTTAACTTAACTTAACTTAACTTAACTTAACTTAACTTAACTTAACTTAACTTAACTTAACTTAACTTAACTTAACTTAACTTAACTTAACTTACTTACTTACTTAACGTACTTAACTTACTTAACTTAACTTAACTTAACTTAACTTAACTTAACTTAACTTAACTTACTTAACTTAACTTAACTTAACTTAACTTAACTAACTTACTTAACTTAACTTAACTTTACTTTAACTTAACTTAACTTAACTTAACTTAACTTAACTTAACTTAACTTAACTTAACTTAACTTAACTTACTTAACTTAACTTAACTTAACTTAACTTAACCTTAACTTAACTTAACTTAACTTAACTT
>OZ007551.1:1236644-1357917 GCA_963931895.1 Eupithecia pulchellata | reverse complement strand
GAAGGCGCTATCGAAGCGTTTCGAGTATTTAATGACTTTTGAACCCATAAATTTTTGCAGTTTCTGACTTAGGCACACGGAGATTATTCGGTTACAGATCAGTGGATAATTGATTGATAGATGGTGAAGTCTGATAGATGGTGATGCCGTGTGGTGCCGGCATAGAATTTCACCACCCCAACTCTTCCCGTGGGTGTCGTAAGAGGCGACTAAGGGAAACACACCGAGAGGGCGGGCAGCAGCGCCCTCTGTAGAACAATTCCACCGAACTGCGATCCCCAACCCGCATGCCCAGCGTGGGGATTATGGGCAATAACCCCCCAAATGATGAATAATGCCACATAATGGCGCTCATTAGGGGAGGCCTATGTCCAGCAGTGGACTATATTTGGCTGATGTTGTTGTTGTTGGAAGTCTGAAATAGGCACGGAATTAAACTAATTGAGCTGTAACAGATAAGTAGGTATGTACTGGTAGTAGGTACCTCATTTTTTATGTTGGTAAATTTCATCTATATAATAATAAGTTTGTTTTTATCGTTTGTGTACCGCGCAGGATTGTTGTCTCGATTTCAGCGGGATAATATGAATCTAATGTTATTTTAATGAATTCGTTTATCATTCATTATTTATTATAGTATCAAAATAAAAAATGTCGTATGATACTTTTATAAAATATTCGGTACATATTGACGAAGAAAGTGGTTCCTTAGCTTCATTTGAAACTATGTAAAGCTGTAAGATTGACTTGAATGATGGGGCAGATGGGATTTTTTTTCCCAACTGCCCCATTGATGGGGAGGATAATGGGGCGGATGGGAATATATCGATTATTCCAAACATAGGTAGGTACCTACACCTACCTTTTTTATCTTCATTGTAACAAACCGTTTAAAAACCTTTTTAGTAAGTAAATTGTTCTGTTTGATGCAATTTGGTTTCAAAGGCGATTTTGGACGGTGCGTGGCTGGCGTGGCGGGGCGCGACCGACTGCGTGGCGCGGCGGGGCGGCGGCGGCGGCGGGGGGGTTCAAAACACATTACTAAATACTTTGGAAAATTACCTGCCTTAATAAATATAATTTGAGTAAAGATATTTATTAATATTTGTTATTATTACGTATGTGCTACAGGTAATAATGACAAAAATTTATAAATATGGGGCAACAGTTAGCACTCAATATCCCACTAAAATCGAGACAAACGTCCTTGTCTCGATTTTAGTGGGATATTGAGTGCTAACTGTTATAAATATTTCCTGTTATGGCCGGCCCGGCGAACGATGGAGTACATACCTACATAAATATATACACTTGCATTGGTTGAGTAGGTACTGAGGCCCGCGGCGCGTCGCCGCTTTTGTACCTTATACTTCAAAACTTTGAGTTCAAATTTCAAGTAAGTATCGGTATTATTTTTTCATAATATAAAAATATTAGTCTGGAGTGAGTGGTGCCTTCTTACTTAAGTTCAACAATAGGAGCAGCGTAGGTACCTATTTAATAATCCAAGATCCTGTTCCAATTTTTTAAGGTATTGAAGCCCAAATCTTATTATTATTAGGTATCATTTCGTAAGACAACGCTTGGCGGGGCGCGACGGGGGGTGGGGCAAAAGTCGAGCGAGCGTTTGTTCGTCATCGTCACTGAGTTTTATTATTGTTTTTTGTTTCGCAACTCTGTTTGTTTACCGCTAGGGCTTAGTTTCGATACTGTCCATAATATGTGTACCTACTGTGTTCGTGGTGTAGGCGTATCATGCCCGCTTCATGAGATTTAACGCTGTAAGATTATTCGAAACATCTTGTGGTAGGGATCTACCTATTTTATCTGCTTTGACTCTTAGTATGTATTTCGCGAAGAACCGACAACCGCTGGGGTAAACGTGTTCTTGAGTGGAGACCGCGACTTAGTAAACGAGATGTAGGACACCCTGCGAAAGACTGCTGGAATGATGTACGCTCGAAAGAGAACATTGTGTAGAACGTAAATAAATTTAAGATCTTCTTTTGTGGTTGTATGTACACAACCACAACCACCAAAGAAATAAGTGGTTTCGATGGCTATCTTGGACGGCGCGCGGGGCGGGGAGGGGCGCGACCGACGGCGGCGGGGCGCAGCGGCGGCGGCGGGGGTTTAAAGGACTTTGTTATAATATCACAAACAACCCTAAAGTATAAAGGAAGGTGGCGCGACAAACGTGATAATATATAAACATTGTGTCTCTAAGATATTACATTATGTTCAATATATTATAATAAAATAATAAGGTTCAATACACATTGGCCTGCTATGATGGAATTTTTATTTTCGTTCCATTTGCTAACGGCTCCGTGGTGTAGGCGTATAATGTCCGCTTTAAATGCGAGTTCGAACCATAACGCGCTGTGGCACTTTTTGCACTTTTAAAAATATTATATCGATTTTATTATGACGTGCCTTACGTACTCAATTTCAATCTGTGGCAACGAACAGTGCCATAGCCATGCAGTAATAGTGTTTAAATGCATATGCAGTAAGTAAGGTTTGAAACATTGAAAAAAGGCCTACTAACGAAAAACAATTACCAAGACGTAGTGTTATGTATTTTTCATTAGGTATATAACGAATGAGAAATGCGATGCATTTTCAGCATAAATAGGTTACTAAGGTATTAGGTTTTCTTTCATACTAAAATAAATAAATATTTTTTGGTACATATAAGTACATAGTCCTATTCATTTAGAAACATTATTTTCTTCAAGCCACCATTGAGCATTTCTCATGGAAGATGGGAAATTCTTTTAATTTTGTAACTGAAAAATTATATTGACAAACATTTAGGTACTGAGAATCTACTGAGATAATCTACCTTTTCATTTTATGTTGTTTTATTCACTTAAATACAAAATTTGATTTCATGTGTCCCGATTCAGTATCCTGTCCGATTCTCGCAATGTAATCAAAAAGTAGATGCCAAAGAACTACACACGAAATGATACAGCAGAAAACAGCTACCTATTTATTTATTGAAATTTTGAAGTAAGTAATAATATACCAACCACGGTAGATAGTGTGTGATGTATCTATAGGTACCTTGCTAATCTTTACGTTTTTTGGTGATAGTTTTTGACTTAGGTACATACGGAGATGATTTGGTAACAGATAAATTGATAAAAGGTCAATTTGATCGATTTGATAGCACGAAGGTGACGTCTGCCAAGTAAACACTTGGTTTACTACATGCTATTACAGGTAAATAGGTATGTACTGGCACCTTTATGTAGGTAAATTTCAAACATCTATAGGTACAATAAGTACTTAAGTACCAATGTTTTTGATAATTTGATAGTGAGAGATATGTAAGTGTAATAAGAAAGCATGTTTTTGATAATTGCCATCTATCGACTTATAGAATAGATAAATCGAATTCCCCGCACTAATTAGGTATATAGTTTCGATGACCTATTGAAGATGGCGTTTTTCCTCAACGTGACTTTCTCTGCACCCATGATAGTGACGCTACCAAACTGTCACAATGCAAAATATACATCTGTCAATTATTTCAATTACATTTTAGTCATGTTATTCACTTCGCCTACATACTTATATGGGTATCGTTTTCGACAAACTCGACAGTGTAGATTACGAATAAGATGTCCATTTTCCAATCCAAGATGGCTGACATTTTTTTTTATCGCAAAATTCACACACTCGTGATGCCTATCGATTTCCATCAAATCAAAGACGTTTTAGGTTATGAAAAGTAACAACTCCTATGGCAAAAAGGCTCTCTAAGGCAAAGCACTACTCCCGAGCTGCTTGCAGCTCGGGCACTTATACAAAACTAGTTTAAATATATAAGCGTCGATTACCACTGACTGACTCACTCACTGATTGACATAATTGTTCTCCCTGATGGTGGATGGGGAGGTATGGTTTTTATTGCTAAACTTTAAAGAGTCATTCAATGGGACCTGGGGAAAATTCCGACTTTTCCGATTTTTTAACTTCTTGTACTCGAAAAGACGATTTCAAAAAGGGTCGATTTCGAGGTCTTTTTTGAGAAATTTGAATTTTTTTTTTCGTCATCCTGTAGAGGAAGCGATTCCGCATCGAGTGCTGTTCATCCGCCCCCTCCAGGGTGCACCACCTCGACGTGGTGAGGGAAAGCAGCTTCTCCGCGAGGGTTTTCGCCCCCTGGCCGCCGAACCGAGCCGCGCCGCATCGTTCGGTGGTGGAAGCCAGTTTAGTCGTGCCAAGCGCCATCCGCTACAGTAAAAAAAATTCCTCCAGGGTGCACCCCCTGGACGTGGCCACGGAAAACGTGACTGCGGTTCGTCGAGGGAATAGCGGCCACAATCGGCCGCGCGCTCGTGCGAGTTTCATACGAAAATCTTCCTCTTGAATTGCTCTATTCATTAAAAAAAAGTTCTTTGAAATTGGTTCACAAATTTTCGAGATATAAGCATGCAAAGGGGCGAAAGAATTTAGCGGATCAAAGGCGAGCCGGCGCGTGCCGCGGTTGACCTTGAAAAACAGTGCAAACAGCTACAACAGCCATGCAGTAAAAGATTCAAACTCATACAGAATAAGGTTCAATATAGAATGGCATGCTACGTTGCCAAGTGGGTGTTTCATGTGACGTCATCCGCTTTATTTTCTGTCTTTGTTTTCAACGTAGGCATTTACATATGTTAGAGTAGGACAGCAATCGCGCTGGGTCCGTCCGACGTCATCCCATTGTTTTCAATAGTGATGTGATGGTTAGAAAAAAGAATGAATGTAGGTAATAAAATCGATTACAAAAAAATCGTTGGCATTTATTTTGGTAAATATAAACAAGGAAGTAGGTACAGTGTTCAATTGAGTATTCTATTTTATTTTATAAATGAGTATTGAGTTACTTCCACTTATGTTTGTTGATTCATACAATGAGCATTTCTCTTCTAAATTATAAACATTGAAGGGCAAAATGATTAAATGTAATTCATTCATTTTATAGTTTGACCGAAACTTGACCGCCTCTGTACCACGCCTAAGGTATGCGAGCGCACGGCGCGGCCGTTGGGTAGGTAGTTTTCTACCGGACTGTCAATGTCAGACGCACACGAGATAAAGATCCATAGATGGGTCGATCTTTGTCTCGTGATGTCAGGACCGTCATTTTTAAAGCAAACTTATAATTACCAAGCAAATAAAGGAAAACTTTAACATCATTTTCATCTACTAACCCCTTCAGATAACGTTACTAACATGTAATGAAATATGCAATAATATTACGTTGAAATAATCGATAATCGTTTTTATTTTCACACGAATCAAACCTTGGAATGTTGTCCCCTCACTACACTACATTCAATTCCTTCATTCTCATTGTTTCCCAGTGTTGCTGATTTAGAATTTTTCAAGCTAAATTTGGCATATTTTCTTTCTGTCTAGAACATTATTTTGTCGTTTATGCTAATAGCATATTTTTTGGCATATTTTTTAAAAAAACATGAAACGTACATGTTGGGTTTACTTTCAACGGCTTGGTTTGAAAACACGATCAAATCTTCCCGCCAAATGAGCCGAGCCTAGCTTCCGACTTCTGTGGAGTCGAATAGTTCCACGCGCCGCCGAGAGGGGTCGCGAACGAGCGCCGCGCGCGCAACTGACTTCAATATATACTGAAAAAACACCGGACATCGACCGCGCACACGATAACCATCAAAATTACTAAAATACTCAAAATCAAGACCTTATCACTGTGAAATTGAACAATCTAGTGTCAGTGCAGCATCACGAAGAATCTGTGCATATCTCCCGGGCCCGGGAACACCTCCAAGGCAGCTCAGGTCAGGGAAATGAGAAGGTCAGTTTCTACAGATCAAGCCGTTACTGTTTCTTAATCAAATTTAGCTATTGAATCGCACATTTATGGTCATTCGAGCCAGGATTATCCAGTTACGAATCAATACAAGTAAATATCTATACATTTACACGTATTTATTGGCATAATTCACACTAACTTTTTCAATTTGAACTCTGTTCGAGCGTCCCTTTGTATAAATTTCGTTACACATATTTTGTCATATCTCAATAAGTAACCAAGTTACAAGTTTCAAACCCATTGCAAACTCATTTTTATACGTTCTTTGTCCTGTATCAACGTGGTTCGCAAGTCAAAACATTGTATTTCGTATCATCATTTTCAATTATTACTTACGTAAATTACCGATACTTCGCCGACCGGCCGCCATTGTACGTCATATCTCGTGCCGTGTGTAGTTATTACGTTGCAAAATGCCTCCTAAAGGTGATAAAGCTAAAGATTCGGAATCATCCGACGAGGAGTATGATACGTTGGTACAACCACATAATACTACTAAAGAAATGTGTTTTATGAGACTTCAAGCTTTGTACGAGATTTCTAAAAATGTTCGTGACAAACCACAATTGCTAGGTGATTTCAACGCTCGTTTTAGCGAATTACCTACTTGGCGCGATAAGTTTGAACAAAGTTTATTAAATATAATTGTTCTTAAAAAAAGGTTTATACCTAACTATGTTCCATCATACAAGGAGATTGAAAGTTTCGATGAAATATATTTTTTCATTCGTGGGGTTTCAAATAGTTTGAACGACACAACACAAAATAAAGCCGAACAGAAATCGGAAGTCGCTGGGGTCCAAGCTAGGTTACCTAAACTGGAGCTATTTCCTTTTGACAGTAAACTTGAAAACTGGCCTACCTTCCGCGATACGTTTTCTAGCCTAATTCACAGTAATAAACAGATAGCGAATATCGATAAGTTTTACTACTTGCTATCAGCTGTTAGCGGGCCAGCTTTGACGATTGTTAAGTCTATGCCGGTTATTGCGGATAATTATCAAATTGTTTGGAGCGCTTTAGTGAAACGCTATGAAAATAAGCGCGCATTAGCGACTACCTATCTCGACAAGTTATTCAACTTTAAACCTTTGATGACGGAGTCAGTTTCTGGACTAAATGTATTCTTACAGACATATCAAGAAAACATTAAAGCGCTCCAATTGTTGGATATAAAGGATTTGTCGGGGTTTCTGTTGTTTTATGTGGCGTTGCGTAACCTTGACCCCGTAACTAGGCGTGAACTTGAGCGGGGACTAGGACAGGATGAACTACCTTCGTATGACGAATTGATAACTTTTATTGAAAAACATGTGCGCGTTCTCGAAATGTCTGAGAGTACGACAAATTCCACGCCCGCTAAAGGTGTTCCGTGTTCTCGTAGTCAGTCAAAGGTCAACCAGCCTTCTGGTTCAAAATCTAATAATTCAAAATCGCAGCGGGCGACCTTGTCGTCAGCTGCTGTCAATGCAGACCAGCCTGTAAAATCAACAAAATCCATGGAGTGTCTGTATTGTAAAAAGATGCATTCTATTTATCGATGCAACGAGTACACTGACCTGACGCCGTCGCAGCGTCTTGACAAAATCAAACAATTAAAGTTGTGCGAAAATTGTTTACGTGAACATTCTGTCAGCGACTGTCCGTCTAAGGTACTCTGTACGATCTGCAAAAAAAAGCATCACCACACACTGCACATAGACTCTGTTGCAAATTCGAGTTCTAGTGCGATCGCATTGACGTGCTCGGCTTCTTTGACGGTGTTGCTCGGCACCGCGGTTATACACGTCGCGGATTGTTGGGGCCAGTACCAAACCGTACGTGCTATTATTGATAGCGGCGCTATGTCGAGCTACATAACTCAAGACTGTGCAAAACGTCTAGGGCTGTCACGTCGTAGATGCAACTTCGAGCCCATCGGTCTAGGTGGTAATCCAGTGCGAGAGTTCGGTTTAACTACTTGCAATATCAAGCCGCGGCACTGTGCTAGTCCCGTCCTATCTACTGATGCGGTCATCGTGACCAACATTGCAGGTAATTTACCTACAATGCCCCTGTCTGATAAAACTATTGTTGAGTTTAAAGATCTAATGTTGGCCGACCCGGCTTTCTACAAACCCGCGCCTGTCGACTTGCTAATCGCAGGTGATCTGTTCCCGTATATCTATGATGGTGACAAAATACTGCCGCTGGAACCCGGTTTGCCCGTGGCAATGAGCTCAGTATTCGGCTACGTCATTTTAGGTCAGACTGAGTTAGATCAAACAGCACACGGCAGAATAAAAGCGCGTACTGGAATAAGTCACGAAGGTCCTTTCTGTGGTTTCACTATGAACCTTGACGGAATAATGAACTCGTTCTGGGAGGTTGAGAAGGTTCCCTTTGGGTTACCACGTCGTAGCCCTGATGACGAGTTAGCAGAGCGCCTATTTTCGAAGGATTATCGTCGGAGCGACACGGGTAGGTATATAGTAAAATACCCCTTCAGACCATCTGGTGAACTCGGCGACTCGAGCCAAATGGCAACTCGTCGACTTCTCAACTTAGAGTCAAAGCTAGAGCGGGAGCCCGAGTTGAAAACTCAATATCATAAATTTATGCGCGAATATGAGGACCTCGGTCATATGACTTGTCTTGGTGATGTCCAGAACGTGGATTCGAAATATATCATCCCGCATTTCTGCATTATCAAACCGACAAGTACCACAACGTCTCACCGTGTGGTATTTGATGCTTCTGGTAAGACATCAAATAATATGTCGCTCAACTCTTTGGTGCTACCGGGTCCCAAACTTCAAGCTGATATAAATGAACTGTTAATCAACTTCCGTCTGCATGAAATATGCCTCTCTGCAGACGTTTGCAAAATGTATAGGATGGTGATCCTCGATGAGATTCAACGACCCTATCAACATATTCTATGGCGTTATTCATCGGACCAGCCAATACAGAAGTATGCCTTAAATACTTTGACATAATATGGTGTTGCTAGTTGTCCATACTTGGCGATTAAGGTCTTGCACACACTGGCGGATGATGAAGCGAGCAAATTCCCAAACGCAGCGCCAATTTTGAAAACGGCTTTCTTTTTAGATGATCTTTTATGGTCGGTGTCTACCGTAGAAGAGGCGCTGCAGCTTCAGCATGAACTCATGGAGTTGTTAAAAGCTGGGGGCTTCATGCTCCGCAAGTGGTCAAGTAATTGCCTACAGGTAGTTGAGCATTTGGACCAGACTTATCGCGAAACGCCAATTGCATTCGACGATGAGTCTAACTTGTCCATTAAAGTACTAGGACTGCAGTGGTTGCCAGCATGTGATGCGTTTTCTTTCGCCACCACTCCGTCTAACCCTGTTATCTCAAAACGAACAGTTCTGTCTCAAATAGGTCGGCAATTTGATCCTCTGGGTTTCGTGGCTCCGTGTATCTTTTTTGCCAAATGTTTCATGCAGGAACTTTGGGCTCGTCAGTTGGACTGGGATAAACCATTACCATCGGATCTCGAAGCGCAGTGGAGAGCATATGTCGATGAACTTCCATTGCTGTCAAATATAAAGCATGACCGGCATGTCAAGGTAGTGCGCCATACCTATATTCAGATTCTAGGTTTCTGTGACGCCTCAACTAGTGGCTATGCTGCGGTGGTTTATATGCGATCTAAAAATGTGGATGGTGAGAGCAAAGTCAGTTTAATCATAGCTAAATCTAAAGTCGCACCCTTAAAAACTGTCACTATTCCACGTCTAGAACTCATGGCTGCACATTTGCTCGCCAAACTTGTCAAATATGTCCTCAATATTTTGCGTAATCGGCTTGTGGTCGATGAGACTATGTTGTTCACGGATTCGTCCGTCGTGTTGGCTTGGCTCAATACCCCCAGCCACACACTCAAAACATTTGTGTCCACTAGAGTGTCCAAAATTAATGATAGTGTGCCTAGTAGATACTGGTATCATGTGAGTGGTGTTTCCAATCCAGCTGATGTATGCTCCCGCGGTGCCTTACCGTCTGCTCTGCTAGCATCGCACGAATGGCTTAACGGGCCTGCTTGGCTCGACCTAGACCAAGCGCAATGGCCAGTGAAGACGATTGACGAGTTTCGAGACAGCATTCCTCCTGAGCTTAAAACTACAAAACCGGTACTCCTTATTTCGGGAACTGTCTCATCGGAGCTGCTGTACGATCTCACGGAAAAATATTCCAGCTATACTAGACTGCTTAATGTTGTAGCTCGATGTTTTCAGTTCATTCGGAATTGCAGATCAGCTGCTCATGAGCGTAGGTCGATTTCAGTTACTAACATCAGAAGAGCTCATGACGTCTTGGTAAAATCTGTCCAAAAACATCATTTTCCAAACGACATAGAAGCGTTAACAAAGAACGGGAATTGTAGTCAGTCCTTGAGAAAGCTCAACCCTTTCATAGATTCCCACTCTTTCCTCAGGGTGGGGGGTCGGCTTTCCCAATCGGACTTAACGTATCAAAAAAAGCATCCATTGCTTCTGCCAAAGAAATCTAATTTCACCAATATTTTGATTGACCATTTCCATAGATTCAACTTGCACGTAGGTCCACGCACCCTTCAAAGTTTAATCAATCAAAAATATTGGATTATTTCAGCGCGTAGCGCCATTCGATCGCGTACAATCAAATGCATATCTTGCTTTAGGGCGTCTCCTTCAAATCAACAACCTAAAATGGGCGAACTGCCTAAGTTCCGCTCTCAAGATGTTCATGTCTTCCATACTGTTGGTGTCGACATAGGCGGACCTTTTGCTACCAAAGAGTCGACTCGTAGAAATGCTCACGTATCCAAATCGTATTTGTGCGTCTTTGTGTGTTGTGCCACACGAGCTGTTCATTTAGAAGTCTTGTCTTCTTTAAGTACTGAGTGTTTTCTCGCATGTTTTGACCGCTTTACCGCGCGAAGAGGTCTATGTCATTCGATTGTGTCCGACAATGGCACTAATTTTGTCTCAGCTGGTAAACAGCTAAAAGAAGTAACAGATTTCCTCAACAGTGCCTCAGATAGTCTATCCAACGGCCTTACCTTTCGGGGTGTGAAATGGAGACATAATCCACCAACCGGAAGTAACTTCGGTGGGCTCTATGAGGCTGTAATAAAGTCTGCGAAACTGCACTTAAAACGTTCCACTGGTACACGATCTTTATCTTTTGAGGAACTCGGTACACTGTTTTCTCGTGTTGAAGCTGTGCTTAACTCAAGACCCCTCTGCGCTTTATCCAGCGATCCCAGAGTTTGAGGTGCTTACTCCATCACACTTCCTCATAGGTAGAGAGCTATTAGCGGTACCTGAATACAATATATCAGAGATTTCCAGTTCTAGACTGAATCGTTGGCAGGCAGTTCAACAAATGTCACAACAATTTTGGAAATTCTGGAAACAAGATTACTTGCATACTTTGCAACAACGGCAAAAGTGGTTTACCAACTGTCGCAACCTTAACGTCGGTGATCTTGTACTCATAAATTCGGATGCACCTGCATTGAAATGGGCTTTAGGACGCGTTTCTAAATTACATAGTGGTCCGGACGGCGTCGTACGAGTCGTAAGTGTCCGAACCGCGAATAATCATGAGTTTACTCGTCCGGTCTCAAAGCTGAGTCCGCTCCCGTTAGATCAGGACACCGAATAATTACATATACATATATCTACTTTTACCATTTTAATGTATATATGCATGTATGTATTAATTTATATATTTTATCTTATGTCAATACTTTCAACTATTATTATATATACAGTCCACTTGCTACAATGTAATTTTTTAATACTACTCAACTTAATTTTCAACTATATCAAGGTCAATTGTCCTGGTATCATAACTGGGAAATCCTATCGGGTTTCGGTGGGGGGAAATGTTGGGTTTACTTTCAACGGCTTGGTTTGAAAACACGATCAAATCTTCCCGCCAAATGAGCCGAGCCTAGCTTCCGACTTCTGTGGAGTCGAATAGTTCCACGCGCCGCCGAGAGGGGTCGCGAACGAGCGCCGCGCGCGCAACTGACTTCAATATATACTGAAAAAACACCGGACATCGACCGCGCACACGATAACCATCAAAATTACTAAAATACTCAAAATCAAGACCTTATCACTGTGAAATTGAACAATCTAGTGTCAGTGCAGCATCACGAAGAATCTGTGCATATCTCCCGGGCCCGGGAACACCTCCAAGGCAGCTCAGGTCAGGGAAATGAGAAGGTCAGTTTCTACAGATCAAGCCGTTACTGTTTCTTAATCAAATTTAGCTATTGAATCGCACAGTACAAACATTTATTAAAATTTAAACACGAAACGAACAATCTTTTTTTGTTATTTCTGGGGGATTCTCCAATAAAACTGTTTAGTTTTGTGAGATGGATACCATAAACAAACAATATTTCTTCTCTCCCTCTTCTCTGTAGAAATGAGTGAGAAAAAACATCCTCAATCACTCATTACTTATCTAAAACAATTGTAATTGAAAGTGGAAGCAGAAACAGTGTGAACCTGGAAGCAAATGCCCGAGTTCAAAGAGTGGTTACAGCCCGTTGAAAAAGATACGACAAATATTTATTTTACAATAGGCACTTACAGTAGGTACTTACGCTCTGTAAGTGCGACATTATTGCTGAATAATATTATTCAAAGCAACTTATTACATCAATCTGTCTGTATAAGCAATAGAGCCAATCAAGTCACAAGATTAAGAAGATTCGAAACTAATTGGAATAATGCTACGAACAAAACATCTGTATGTTTTTTATTAACTTTAATTAATTTGGCATATTTTTTTTAGCATATTTTAAAAAAATTAGCATAATTTTGGCATTTTTTTTTAACATCGATTTAGCATATTTCGTAGTAGCTCAGTTGGCAACACAACACTGTTCCAAACTTTTGTAAAAGTTCTGGACCGTTAGAGAAAATTTGTGTTATTTTTCTATTTTTGGTGATAATAAGTGTATTGTGTGTATAAATAACTCAATTTATCGTGCGCCTTATCTGGTAAGTGAATTTTTATTTTGACTATGTACTAAAAACCAGTTCAAACCGTTTATTATGTCTTCGTAAATGCGTCGTCGTTGTATTCAGAATTTTGATTTTCTTATTCTTTCGATTTAGCTATTAGAGTTATCTTAATATAGAGTAGTAGTGGTACTTTACTACGATAAATCAGACTCATTTTGCCATATCGAAGAAGTCACTTAGCAGACCGAAATTGGTTTTGAATATCCTAGGACAGTAGTCTTACCTATTAGTAAATTACCCTTTTCACTGCCACATTCCACCGCAGAAGTCGAAGACGTCCATGTTACTATTGACATTTAAATATTAAATCATAATACTGCTTACCTAACCTAATAAATTCTCATTTCTTTCAGATTGGTTCGGCTGCATGGTCAATAATTTTTGAAGAATTATATGCAGTAATTCGCAGTGTCAACTTAAGATTTCTAACCAGCTTCAGAACCCAGCTTTGAAACTATCCATTTAAGGTAAGTAAACGAGTTTTTCATACACATTATCTTACATTATTGTAATACCTAACTACTTGTGAGTCGTCAAAATGTTGAATATGAATCAACAACAACATCACCAGCCTATAATAGTCCACTGCTGGACATAGGCCTCCCCTAATGAACGCCATAGATGGCATCATTATGTGGGGGTTATTGTCGCAGGGACGCAGGGGATCGCAGTTTGGTGTAGTTGTTCTGCAGAAGGCTCTGCTGCCCGCCCCCCGCTGTGTTTCCCTTGGTCGCCTCTTACGACACCCACGGGATGAGTTGGGGTGTTGAAATTCTATGCCAGCAACACACGGCATAATATGAATATAAAATAACATTTAATCGTCCCTCCAAATATCATTTATTTCTTTAAGAGGCCGCAATTGAATAAGCATCCTCCTACGTGGCTGACCTTCGGTTGTGCCTCATCGGTCTTCAACTATATCCTAATATTGTAACTTGAACATAATATTTAATATATCCTCCCTGATAAAAACATTTCCAATAAAAGTGTAATGAAATTACATTAATAACATGTTGATTTTTATGAAATTGAACCTTTATCATGGCGACAACGACGATGGATGATATAAACACTTTTACAGACTTCCCACTGAGAGCTTGCAAATGTTATAAGAATATGTCATGATCAGCAGTCATCATATTACAGTTTGATTTGAGATATAGACAACAATCTATAAAAAACTATAAATGAAGCAATATAAGAAAATAGTTATCTCTTCCAGATGACTTAGATTTTCTACATCAATTACCATCTATCAAATCTGTCTTACTAATGATTTAGTCGGTCAAACTTTAAATAACAGAGAATGGAATAGAATATTACTTTATTGCACCATCAATACAGTCAAAAGTTTACAATTATGCACAATCTTAATACTAACTGTATCTTAAATGGCAAATATGTGTTCTATATTAGATAATTGACAATTTCAGGACTTGAAGTACCACCAGTAACAGCTCACCTAACAACTAACTGATTGTGTAATGAAAAGCAAGGGGTGACGACGGACGGACTCTAACATGCACTTCAAGATTCGAAACAATGGTAAATATAATCATTCACTCATCATCATAACTTTTTAAATGAATCAATTCAACAAAACAGCT
This sequence comes from Eupithecia pulchellata, assembly GCA_963931895.1. Classification (NCBI taxonomy): domain Eukaryota; kingdom Metazoa; phylum Arthropoda; class Insecta; order Lepidoptera; family Geometridae; genus Eupithecia; species Eupithecia pulchellata. Next base: position 1,343,419 of record OZ007551.1, on the reverse strand, counting down.
ACATGGAAATATTAAGACATAATACTACCAACAAAAATTAATTAACCAGAAATTTGAAACAACCATCTGCAGATCATACAAACACTTGTCCCGAGGCGGGAATCGAACCCGTAACCTCCGGTATCGCAGACGGACCTTGGTTCACCGCGCCACAGAGGCCGTGAATATGTAATGATGTACCAAATTACATGTGCTCTAAATTTCAAATGCACATTATTTTATCTAAAATTTATGTATTCGGACCAATATTTGGAAACCTCTTACATAAATTTATTTAATAGGAATATAAGAAAATGTGGATTAATTATATAGTATATTAGCAATATGTTGATGAATTCAATTTTTCGGTATGCCTGTAATGATAGCTGTACAATATATTCAATAAATAAATAAAATACAACGAAATGACACCAAATAACGCTCAGAATCACACTCAAAAGCTTGATTTCAGATGTTTATCTTGATTTTCTTGACGAAAGTATATTTATAGACTCAGCGATAAAAAGTGTCACAGAAAATAGACAATTTACGTGACAATGAAGACTAATTTGAAAAGGTACATTTACACTTTCTTATTATATAACTGTAAATTCCTCACACTGCTCATTCTTTGTGGTGCTACCTGAAGGGCGCGCCATGTTAATAATAGGCTTTTGAAATATTAAAACATAACTTTTATTTCAGGGTTTGGCAGAACCATCAACTTCAGAATTCCACACACCTCATCTTTACCACTAATCGCTACTTACAAGAATCTTATGAAACTATCAATGCAAAGGTATGTAAAACTGGTTTTTTTTACACAATTCTTTAATATTATATTATTACCGCATTGCTTGCGAGGCTTGAAAATTTTGAAATATAATCTATTTCTTTGATAGATAACCTGGAATGAATATAATACATTCATTTGTGCCAAGGCGGGAATTGAATCCGCATCCTCCTACGTGGCTGACTAATCTTTATATTATAACTTCAACATAATATTTTATGTTTACTCCCTGGGATATAAAACATTTCGAATAAAAGTGTTTGTAATTATGCGAAAATTTTGTAGTAAGTTAAATTAATACCATTTTGATTTTTTAGAAACTGAACGTGAATCATGGCGAAGTCGGTCGACTGAGGAGTATACCACGTAACAAAAACAAGACGCGGTTACCAGCGTACCTACACTGCCTTGACTGACGACGCGGCGTATAATGTACAACTCCAAACAAAAGGTAATATTTTTTATATACTCATATAAAAAAATTAACTGGAAGAGACGAAATCCCGGTTGTCGAGTGAATAGCGGCCTCAATCGGCTGCCCACCCGCGAGCGTTTTATACGAAAACCTTCCTCTTGAATCGTTCTATCCGGTAAAAAAAAAACGCTTCGAATCATAACTTCGGTTCACAACTTTTTGAGTAGGCGAGTATACTGCACTATGAATAAACCAATGGTTATTAGTTCATATATGTTTCAATGGCGATCTTGGACGAGTTGGACGGCGGGTGAAGGGGCGCGGCGGCGGCGGCTGCGGGGGTTTAATCAAAGGACTTTATAATATTAAATACTATGGAAAGTAACCTACTTAATTAATATATTTAAGTAGAGATATTTATCAATATTTGTTATTATTACGTGTGTCACGCAGTGTCTCGATTTTAGTGGGATATTGGATTTGTTGCGTCTGTTTGAGTGACTTTTTTTGTTAATTCTGCGCTTGCTATACTCAATAAATTAAATACCTAACTTATTCATATTATTGTAAAGAATTCATTTGTTATCATTATATTTCCTTTGTCTAAAGAAAATAAAATTAATTAAGAAGCACTAATATAAAATTTAATTGTAATCTGTAAACGTACTTTAATCAATTACTATATATCAAATCTGTTTTTCTAATCATCTATTCGATCATACTTTAATTAACGGAGAAAGAAATAGAATATTACTTTATTGAGACGATATTAGTGGTGTAAGTACCGATTTTTCCTACAGAGCTCGCAAATGTTATAAAGAATATGGCATGATCAGCAGTCGTCATTTACAAGTTGATTTAAGATATAAAAAATGCACACAATCCTTTCTCATCGTACTTCGAAAAGACGACCTGACTCCAGTCGATATCATACTAATCTTCAGTTCTTCCAATTTAATAACAAAAATACAAACCATTGATAGGTACCAGTTGTCATATAAGGCAGAAAGCTAAATTAATATTTTTTTATTCTTTTTCAGGTAGTCACAAATGGAAGATGGGAAATTCTATTACTTTTGTGACTGAAAAATTATATTGACAAACATTTAGGTACTACCAATCAACTTAGATAATCTACCTAAACATTTTATGTTGTTTTATTCACTTAAATACAAAATCTGATTTCATATGTGTCCCGATTCAGTATCCTTCCCGATTCTCGCAATGTAAATCAAAAAGTAGGTGCCAAAGAAGAACTAATCAAGAAAATTAAATGATACAGCAGAAAACAGCTACCTCATTATTTATTGAAATTTTGAAGTAATCTATACCTACTAAAGTAGATGTATCTAAAGGTACCTTGTTTTTTTGCCTTAGGTATGTACATACGGAGATTACTTGGTAATAGATCAATAGATAAATGTCAATATGATTGATTTGATAGCATAAAGGTGACGTCTGGAATAGGCATGGAATGAAACCTTATTTTTTATGTCGGTAAATTTCAAACATCTATACAATAAGTAAGTAAGGTACCTACATATGTTTTTGATAATTTAATAGTGAGAGAACTGAGAGATAAATAGGTAAGTGTAATAAGAAAGTATGTTTTTGATAATTGCCATCTATCGACCCTTAGGAGAACTTTATAATCGTATGAGATAAATCGAATTCTCCGCACTAATTAGGTATATAGTTTCGATGACCTATTGGAGATGGCGTTTTTCCTCAACATGACTTTCTCTGCACTGCACCCATGATAGTGACGCTACCAAACTGTCACAATGCAGTATTGTATATATCTGTCAATTATTTCAATTAGGTACATTTTAGTTAGGTAATTCATTATGCCTTAGTTTCTATACTGTCCATAATATGTGTACTGTGTTCGTGGTGTAGGCGTATCATGCCCGCTTCATGAGATGTAACGCTGTAAGATTATTCGAAACATCTTGTGGTAGGGATCTACCTATTTTATCTGCTTTGACTCTTAGTATGTATTTCGCGAAGAACCGACAACCGCTGGGGTAAACGTGTTCTTGAGTGGAGACCGCGACTTAGTAAACAAGATGTAGGACACCAAGCGAAAGATTGCTGGAATGATGTACGCTCGAAAGAGAAGATTGTGTAGAACGTAAATAAATTTGAGATCTTCTTTGGTGGTTGTATGTACGCAACCACAACCACCAAAAAAATAAGTGGTTTCGATGGCTATCTTGGACGGCGCGCGGCGGGGAGGGTCGCGACCGACGGCGCGGGGCGCGGCGGCGGCGGCGGCGGCGGTGGTTCAAAGGACTTTGTTATCATATCACAAACAACCCTAAAGTATAAAGGAAGGTAGCGCGACAAACGTGATATGTAAACATTGTGTCAGTAAGATATTATGTTCAATATTTATTAAGGTTGTAATATAACACATTGGCCTGCTAAGTTGCCAAGTAGTATTTCTTGCGACATGCTATGATGGAGTTTTTATTTTCGTTCATACTCTTAACGGCTCCGCGGTGTAGGCGTATAATGTACGCTTTAGACGCGAGCGTATGCGAGTTCGAATCGCAACGCGCTGTGGCACTTTTTGCACTTTTAAAAATATATATCGATTTTATTAAGACGTGCCTTACGTACTCATACTCAATTTCAATCTGTGGCAGGCGGGCCCGGCAAACGGATAGTAGAAACAAGTAGTAGGTATTTCTGATGCCTTCTAGCCGCCCGCGCGACAGACGCAATATGTAAACATTGTATCTATAAAAAGACTAATGTACAAAACGAACAGTACCATAGCCATGCAGTAATATTGTTTAAATGCATATGCAGTAAGTAAGGTTTGAAACAAATTGAAGTGGATTAAATTGAAAAAAGGCCTACTAACGAAAAACAATTACCAAGACGTAGTGTTATGCTTAGAATAACTGTGTTATGTATTTTTCATTAGGTAAATAACGAATGATAAATGGGATCCATTTTCAGCATAAATAAATAGGTTACTAAAATATTAGGTTTTCTTTCATACTAAAATAAATAAATATTTTTTGGTACTTACATATAAGTACATAGTGTCATTCATTTAGAAACATTATTTTCTTCAAGCCACCATTGAGCATTTCTCATGGAAGATGGGAAATTCTTTTAAATTATATTGACAAACATTTTAAGTACTATCAATCAACTAATCTGCCTAAACATTTTATGTTGTTTTATTCACTTAAATACAAAATTTGATTTCATATGTCTCGATTCAGTATCCTGTCCGATTCTCGCAATGTAATAAAAAAGTAGGTGCCAAAGAACTACACAAGAAAATGATACAGCAGAAAACAGCTAAGTACCTAATTATTTACTTATTGAAATTTTGAAGTAATATATACCAAGGTATATAGTGTGAGATGTATCGATAGATACCTTGCTAATCTTTACGTTTTTTGGTTATAGTTTTTGACTTAGGTACATACGGAGATTATTTGGTAACAGATCAATTGATAAAAGGTCAATTTGATCGATTTGATAGCACGAAGGTGACGTCTGCCAAGTTAACACTTGGTTTACTACATGCTATAACAGGTAAATAGGTATGTACTGGCACCTTTATGTAGGTAAATTTCAAACATCTATACAATAAGTTAGTACCAATGTTTTTGATACTTTGATAGTGAGAGATAAGTAAGTTTAATAAGAAAGTATGTTTTTGATAATTGCCATCTATTGACCCTTAGGAGAACTTTATAATCGTATGAGATAAATCGCTTTCCCCGCACTAATTAGGTATATAGTTTCGATGAACTATTGAAGATGGCGTTTTTCCTCAACATGACTTTCACTGCACCCATGATAGTGACGCTACCAAACTGTCACAATGCAAATTATATATCTGTCAATTATTTCAATTAGGTACATTTTAGTCATGCAATTCACTTCGCCTACATACTTATATGGGTATCGTTTTCGACTAACTCAAACTCGTAGATTACGAAAAAAATGTCCATTTTCCAATCCAAGATGGCTGACATTTTTTTTTATCGCAAAATTCACACACTCGTGATGCCTATCGATTTCCATCAAATCAAAGACGTTTTAGGTTATGAAAAGTAACAACTCCTATGGCAAAAAGGCTCTCTAAGGCAAAGCACTACTCCCGAGCTGCTTGCAGCTCGGGCACATATACCCTCTAGTTTAAATATATAAGCGTCGATTACCACTGACTGACTCACTCACTGATTGACATAATTGTTCTCCCTGATGGTGGATGGGGAGGTATGGTTTTTATTGCTAAACTTTAAAGAGTCATTCAATGGGACCTGGGGAAAATTCCGACTTTTCCGATTTTTCAACTTCTTGTACTCGAAAAGACGATTTCAAAAAGGGTCGATTTCGAGGTCTTTTTTGAGAAATTTGAATTTTTTTTTTCGTCATCCTGTAGAGGAAGCGATTCCGCATCGAGTGCTGTTCATCCGCCCCCTCCAGGGTGCACCACCTCGACGTGGTGAGGGAAAGCAGCTTCTCCGCGAGGGTTTTCGCCCCCTGGCCGCCGAACCGAGCCGCGCCGCATCGTTCGGTGGTGGAAGCCAGTTTAGTCGTGCCAAGCGCCATCCGCTACAGTAAAAAAAATTCCTCCAGGGTGCACCCCCTGGACGTGGCCACGGAAAACGTGACTGCGGTTCGTCGAGGGAATAGCGGCCACAATCGGCCGCGCGCTCGTGCGAGTTTCATACGAAAATCTTCCTCTTGAATTGCTCTATTCATTAAAAAAAAGTTCTTTGAAATTGGTTTACAAATTTTCGAGATATAAGCATGCAAAGGGGCGAAAGAATTTAGCGGATCAAAGGCGAGCCGGCGCGTGCCGCGGTTGACCTTGAAAAACAGTGCAAACAGCTACAACAGCCATGCAGTAAAAGATTCAAACTCATACAGAATAAGGTTCAATATAGAATGGCATGCTACGTTGCCAAGTGGGTGTTTCATGTGACGTCATCCGCTTTATTTTCTGTCTTTGTTTTCAACGTAGGCATTTACATATGTTAGAGTAGGACAGCAATCGCGCTGGGTCCGTCCGACGTCATCCCATTGTTTTCAATAGTGATGTGATGGTTAGAAAAAAGAATGAATGTAGGTAATAAAATCGATTACAAAAAAATCGTTGGCATTTATTTTGGTAAATATTAACAAGGAAGTAGGTACAGTGTTCAATTGAGTATTCTATTTTATTTTATAAATGAGTATTGAGTTACTTCCACTTATGTTTGTTGATTCATACAATGAGCATTTCTCTTCTAAATTATAAACATTGAAGGGCAAAATGATTAAATGTAATTCATTCATTTTATAGTTTGACCGAAACTTGACCGCCTCTGTACCACGCCTGAGGTATGCGAGCGCACGGCGCGGCCGTTGGGTAGGTAGTTTTCTACCGGACTGTCAATGTCAGACGCACACGAGATAAAGATCCATAGATGGGTCGATCTTTGTCTCGTGATGTCAGGACCGTCATTTTTAAAGCAAACTTATAATTACCAAGCAAATAAAGGAAAACTTTAACATCATTTTCATCTACTAACCCCTTCAGATAACGTTACTAACATGTAATGAAATATGCAATAATATTACGTTGAAATAATCGATAATCGTTTTTATTTTCACACGAATCAAACCTTGGAATGTTGTCCCCTCACTACACTACATTCAATTCCTTCATTCTCATTGTTTCCCAGTGTTGCTGATTTAGAATTTTTCAAGCTAAATTTGGCATATTTTCTTTCTGTCTAGAACATTATTTTGTCGTTTATGCTAATAGCATATTTTTTGGCATATTTTTTAAAAAAACATGAAACGTACAAACATTTATTAAAATTTAAACACGAAACGAACAATCTTTTTTTGTTATTTCTGGGGGATTCTCCAATAAAACTGTTTAGTTTTGTGAGATGGATACCATAAACAAACAATATTTCTTCTCTCCCTCTTCTCTGTAGAAATGAGTGAGAAAAAACATCCTCAATCACTCATTACTTATCTAAAACAATAATTGAAAGTGGAAGCAGAAACAGTGTGAACCTGGAAGCAAATGCCCGAGTTCAAAGAGTGGTTACAGCCCGTTGAAAAAGATACGACAAATATTTATTTTACAATAGGCACTTACAGTAGGTACTTACGCTCTGTAAGTGCGACATTATTGCTGAATAATATTATTCAAAGCAACTTATTACATCAATCTGTCTGTATAAGCAATAGAGCCAATCAAGTCACAAGATTAAGAAGATTCGAAACTAATTGGAATAATGCTACGAACAAAACATCTGTAGGTTTTTTATTAACTTTAATTAATTTGGCATATTTTTTTTAGCATATTTTAAAAAAATTAGCATAATTTTGGCATTTTTTTTTAACATCGATTTAGCATATTTCGTAGTAGCTCAGTTGGCAACACAACACAACACTGTTCCAAACTTTTGTAAAAGTTCTGGACCGTTAGAGAAAATTTGTGTTATTTTTCTATTTTTGGTGATAATAAGTGTATTGTGTGTATAAATAACTCAATTTATCGTGCGCCTTATCTGGTAAGTGAATTTTTATTTTGACTATGTACTAAAAACCAGTTCAAACCGTTTATTATGTCTTCGTAAATGCGTCGTCGTTGTATTCAGAATTTTGATTTTGATTTTCTTATTCTTTCGATTTAGCTATTAGAGTTATCTTAATATAGAGTAGTAGTGGTACTTTACTACGATAAATCAGACTCATTTTGCCATATCGAAGAAGTCACTTAGCAGACCGAAATTGGTTTTGAATATCCTAGGACAGTAGTCTTACCTATTAGTAAATTACCATTTTCACTGCCACATTCCACCGCAGAAGTCGAAGACGTCCATGTTACTATTGACATTTAAATATTAAATCATAATACTGCTTACCTAACCTAATAAATTCTCATTTCTTTCAGATTGGTTCGGCTGCATGGTCAATAATTTTTGAAGAATTATATGCAGTAATTCGCAGTGTCAACTTAAGATTTCTAACCAGCTTCAGAACCCAGCTTTGAAACTATCCATTTAAGGTAAGTAAACGAGTTTTTCATACACATTATCTTACATTATTGTAATACCTAACTACTTGTGAGTCGTCAAAATGTTGAATATGAATCAACAACAACATCACCAGCCTATAATAGTCCACTGCTGGACATAGGCCTCCCCTAATGAACGCCATAGATGGCATCATTATGTGGGGGTTATTGTCGCAGGGACGCAGGGGATCGCAGTTTGGTGTAGTTGTTCTGCAGAAGGCTCTGCTGCCCGCCCCCCCCCCGCTGTGTTTCCCTTGGTCGCCTCTTACGACACCCACGGGATGAGTTGGGGTGTTGAAATTCTATGCCAGCAACACACGGCATAATATGAATATAAAATAACATTTAATCGTCCCTCCAAATATCATTTATTTCTTTAAGAGGCCGCAATTGAATAAGCATCCTCCTACGTGGCTGACCTTCGGTTGTGCCGTCTTTATCTTCATCTCACCCCTTGTGGTGGGGTGGGGAGAGGGTATCGGGGCTGTGCCCCCTGGCCCTGGCTTTTCTCCACCCATAACTATGGGTGGGTCTTTTGGGTGTTGTTTATTGTGCATCTGGTTTAGGTTCCGTCGCTAGTGCTGCCTGAAGCCACGGTGCGATCTGGCCCTGCCGGGTGAGATCCTTGGTTTCCCAAGGAAGGCCCAGCGAACCGATCAGCAACCGTGGCAGCAGACACCAGCGATGGAGCCAAGACAGTGGTGTTGGCGTCATCTTTTGGATTTCTGAATTCTCGTATATAAGGCTTGCTCTTCCGTTTTTTTGGTATGTCCGGAGGTCTGGCGTGCTGTGGGGCGATCTCTCTAATATGTGGATGTTTGGAGTGGTCGGCCTTATCAAACATGTTAGTGAGAAGCCTGCCGACGAAATCTCCGGTCCTTTCTACTTTCAGGTCCTTCCGTATAGTCGAGTTTCTGACGTACCGCGGGGCTGCAACAATTTTCCTGAGGGTGATGTTCTCTTGGGCTTGCAGTTTATTTTTGTTTGTCTCACTCAGGTACGGGTACCACGCCGCAGCTGCGTAGGTGATCCGTGACCTGAGGTATGTCTTGAATATCATCACTTTTGTTCTTAGCGGCAGTTTGGCTATCAGGATTGGGAGCAGCTTGGTCCTTGCTCCTCTGGCTTGCCCTACCAGGTGGCTGACATGCTTCTTGAAGCTGAGGCGTCGGTCGATGGTGACCCCCAGGTATTTTACATCTGGTTGCCACGGGATGGCTTTGTCCATCAGCTTCAGGGGGGTGGGAAGTTTCGTGCTCCCCGTGATAATGGCCTGGGTCTTCGCCACGTTCACGGAGAGCCTCCATTTCTGCAACCACTCTGGAAGGAGGTCGAGGGTTGGCTGCAGTCGCTTTACGGCGTATTCTGCCCTGTACGAGGATGCAAAGTAAGCTGCGTCGTCTGCATAGAGAGCAAGCTTTGCCTGCCCAACGATCGGGATATCGTCGGTGTACCAGGCGTAGCATACGGGTGAAAGGCAGCTTCCTTGCGGTACTCCGGCTTGGACAGGTTTCTCCGCCGACAGCACGTCCTCGACTGCAACCACAAAGCTGCGTTTCCTGAGGAAGCTCTCGACTATCAGAAGGATCTTCTTTGGGGCGCTGGATTTCATCAGCTTGAACAGCAGGCCCTCGTGCCAGACTCTGTCGAAGGCCTTCTCCATGTCCAACATGATCGCAACGACATACTCCTTCTTGTTGTGGCTGGTGGCCATTTCGTGCACTAATCTGGCTATCTGCAAGGTGGTGGAATGTTCTGCACGGAACCCGAATTGTTCCTCCCGAGGCTTCGGTTGTGCCTCATCGGTCTTCAACTATATCCTAATATTGTAACTTGAACATAATATTTAATATATCCTCCCTGATAAAAACATTTCCAATAAAAGTGTAATGAAATTACATTAATAACATGTTGATTTTTATGAAATTGAACCTTTATCATGGCGACAATGACGATGGATGATATAAACACTTTTACAGACTTCCCACTGAGAGCTTGCAAATGTTATAAGAATATGTCATGATCAGCAGTCATCATATTACAGTTTGATTTGAGATATAGACAACAATCTATAAAAAACTATAAATGAAGCAATATAAGAAAATAGTTATCTCTTCCAGATGACTTAGATTTTCTAAATCAATTACCATCTATCAAATCTGTCTTACTAATGATTTAGTCGGTCAAACTTTAAATAACAGAGAATGGAACAGAATATTACTTTATTGCACCATCAATACAGTCAAAAGTTTACAATTATGCACAATCTTAATACTAACTGTATCTTAAATGGCAAATATGTGTTCTATATTAGATAATTGACAATTTCAGGACTTGAAGTACCACCAGTAACAGCTCACCTAACAACTAACTGATTGTGTAATGAAAAGCAAGGGGTGACGACGGACGGACTCTAACATGCACTTCAAGATTCGAAACAATGGTAAATATAATCATTCACTCATCATCATAACTTTTTAAATGAATCAATTCAACAAAACAGCTACATGGAAATATTAAGACATAATACTACCAACAAAAATTAATTAACCAGAAATTTGAAACAACCATCTGCAGATCATACAAACACTTGTCCCGAGGCGGGAATCGAACCCGTAACCTCCGGTATCGCAGACGGACCTTGGTTCACCGCGCCACAGAGGCCGTGAATATGTAATGATGTACCAAATTACATGTGCTCTAAATTTCAAATGCACATTATTTTATCTAAAATTTATGTATTCGGACCAATATTTGGAAACCTCTTACATAAATTTATTTAATAGGAATATAAGAAAATGTGGATTAATTATATAGTATATTAGCAATATGTTGATGAATTCAATTTTTCGGTATGCCTGTAATGATAGCTGTACAATATATTCAATAAATAAATAAAATACAACGAAATGACACCAAATAACGCTCAGAATCACACTCAAAAGCTTGATTTCTGATGTTTATCTTGATTTTCTTGACGAAAGTATATTTATAGACTCAGCGATAAAAAGTGTCACAGAAAATAGACAATTTACGTGACAATGAAGACTAATTTGAAAAGGTACATTTACACTTTCTTATTATATAACTGTAAATTCCTCACACTGCTCATTCTTTGTGGTGCTACCTGAAGGGCGCGCCATGTTAATAATAGGCTTTTGAAATATTAAAACATAACTTTTATTTCAGGGTTTGGCAGAACCATCAACTTCAGAATTCCACACACCTCATCTTTACCACTAATCGCTACTTACAAGAATCTTATGAAACTATCAATGCAAAGGTATGTAAAACTGGTTTTTTTTACACAATTCTTTAATATTATATTATTACCGCATTGCTTGCGAGGCTTGAAAATTTTGAAATAAAATCTATTTCTTTGATAGATAACCTGGAATGAATATAATACATACATTTGTGCCAAGGCGGGAATTGAATCCGCATCCTCCTACGTGGCTGACTAATCTTTATATTATAACTTCAACATAATATTTTATGTTTACTCCCTGGGATATAAAACATTTCGAATAAAAGTGTTTGTAATTATGCGAAAATTTTGTAGTAAGTTAAATTAATACCATTTTGATTTTTTAGAAACTGAACGTGAATCATGGCGAAGTCGGTCGACTGTGGAGTATACCACGTAACAAAAACAAGACGCGGTTACCAGCGTACCTACACTGCCTTGACTGACGACGCGGCGTATAATGTACAACTCCAAACAAAAGGTAATATTTTTTATATACTCATATAAAAAAATTAACTGGAAGAGGCGAAATCCCGGTTGTCGAGTGAATAGCGGCCTCAATCGGCTGCCCACCCGCGAGCTTTTTATACGAAAACCTTCCTCTTGAATCGTTCTATCCGGTGAAAAAAAAACGCTTCGAATCATAACTTCGGTTCACAACTTTTTGAGTAGGCGAGTATACTGCACTATGAATAAACCAATGGTTATTAGTTCATATTAGTTTCAATGGCGATCTTGGACGAGTTGGACGGCGGGTGAAGGGGCGCGGCGGCGGCGGCTGCGGGGGTTTAATCAAAGGACTTTATAATATTAAATACTATGGAAAGTAACCTACTTAATTAATATATTTAAGTAGAGATATTTATCAATATTTGTTATTATTACGTGTGTCACGCAGTGTCTCGATTTTAGTGGGATATTGGATTTGTTGCGTCTGTTTGAGTGACTTTTTTTGTTAATTCTGCGCTTGCTATACTCAATAAATTAAATACCTAACTTATTCATATTATTGTAAAGAATTCATTTGTTATCATTATATTTCCTTTGTCTAAAGAAAATAAAATTAATTAAGAAGCACTAATATAAAATTTAATTGTAATCTGTAAACGTATGTACTTTAATCAATTACTATATATCAAATCTGTTTTTCTAATCATCTATTCGATCATACTTTAATTAACGGAGAAAGAAATAGAATATTACTTTATTGAGACGATATTAGTGGTGTAAGTACCGATTTTTCCTACAGAGCTCGCAAATGTTATAAGAATATGGCATGATCAGCAGTCGTCATTTACATTACAAGTTGATTTAAGATATAAAAAATGCACACAATCCTTTCTCATCGTATTCCGAAAAGACGACCTGACTCCAGTCGATATCATACTAATCTTCAGTTCTTCCAATTTAATAACAAAAATACAAACCATTGATAGGTACCAGTTGTCATATAAGGCAGAAAGCTAAATTAATATTTTTTTATTCTTTTTCAGGTAGTCACAAATGGAAGATGGGAAATTCTATTACTTTTGTGACTGAAAAATTATATTGACAAACATTTAGGTACTACCAATCAACTTAGATAATCTACCTAAACATTTTATGTTGTTTTATTCACTTAAATACAAAATCTGATTTCATATGTGTCCCGATTCAGTATCCTTCCCGATTCTCGCAATGTAATCAAAAAGTAGGTGCCAAAGAAGAACTAATCAAGGAAATTAAATGATACAGCAGAAAACAGCTACCTCATTATTTATTGAAATTTTGAAGTAATCTATACCTACTAAAGTAGATGTATCTAAAGGTACCTTGTTTTTTTGACTTAGGTATGTACATACGGAGATTACTTGGTAATAGATCAATAGATAAATGTCAATATGATTGATTTGATAGCATAAAGGTGACGTCTGGAATAGGCATGGAATGAAACCTTATTTTTTATGTTGGTAAATTTCAAACATCTATACAATAAGTAAGTAAGGTACCTACATATGTTTTTGATAATTTGATAGTGAGAGAACTGAGAGATAAATAGGTAAGTGTAATAAGAAAGTATGTTTTTGATAATTGCCATCTATCGACCCTTAGGAGAACTTTATAATCGTATGAGATAAATCGAATTCTCCGCACTAATTAGGTATATAGTTTCGATGACCTATTGGAGATGGCGTTTTTCCTCAACATGACTTTCTCTGCACTGCACCCATGATAGTGACGCTACCAAACTGTCACAATGCAGTATTGTATATATCTGTCAATTATTTCAATAAGGTACATTTTAGTTAGGTAATTCATTATGCCTTAGTTTCTATACTGTCCATAATATGTGTACTGTGTTCGTGGTATAGGCGTATCATGCCCGCTTCATGAGATGTAACGCTGTAAGATTATTCGAAACATCTTGTGGTAGGGATCTACCTATTTTATCTGCTTTGACTCTTAGTATGTATTTCGCGAAGAACCGACAACCGCTGGGGTAAACGTGTTCTTGAGTGGAGACCGCGACTTAGTAAACGAGATGTAGGACACCAAGCGAAAGATTGCTGGAATGATGTACGCTCGAAAGAGAAGATTGTGTAGAACGTAAATAAATTTGAGATCTTCTTTGGTGGTTGTATGTACGCAACCACAACCACCAAAAAAATAAGTGGTTTCGATGGCTATCTTGGACGGCGCGCGGCGGGGAGGGTCGCGACCGACGGCGCGGGGCGCGGCGGCGGCGGCGGCGGCGGTGGTTCAAAGGACTTTGTTATCATATCACAAACAACCCTAAAGTATAAAGGAAGGTAGCGCGACAAACGTGATATGTAAACATTGTGTCAGTAAGATATTATGTTCAATATTTATTAAGGTTGTAATATAACACATTGGCCTGCTAAGTTGCCAAGTAGTATTTCTTGCGACATGCTATGATGGAATTTTTATTTTCGTTCATACTCTTAACGGCTCCGCGGTGTAGGCGTATAATGTACGCTTTAGACGCGAGTGTATGCGAGTTCGAATCGCAACGCGCTGTGGCACTTTTTGCACTTTTAAAAATATATATCGATTTTATTAAGACGTGCCTTACGTACTCATACTCAATTTCAATCTGTGGCAGGCGGGCCCGGCAAACGGATAGTAGAAACAAGTAGTAGGTATTTCTGATGCCTTCTAGCCGCCCGCGCGACAGACGCAATATGTAAACATTGTATCTATAAAAAGACTAATGTACAAAACGAACAGTACCATAGCCATGCAGTAATATTGTTTAAATGCATATGCAGTAAGTAAGGTTTGAAACAAATTGAAGTGGATTAAATTGAAAAAAGGCCTACTAACGAAAAACAATTACCAAGACGTAGTGTTATGCTTAGAATAACTGTGTTATGTATTTTTCATTAGGTAAATAACGAATGATAAATGCGATGTATTTTCAGCATAAATAAATAGGTTACTAAAATATTAGGTTTTTTTTCTTTCATACTAAAATAAATAAATATTTTTTGGTACTTACATATAAGTACATAGTGTCATTCATTTAGAAACATTATTTTCTTCAAGCCACCATTGAGCATTTCTCATGGAAGATGGGAAATTCTTTTAAATTATATTGACAAACATTTTAAGTACTATCAATCAACTTAGATAATCTGCCTAAACATTTTATGTTGTTTTATTCACTTAAATACAAAATTTGATTTCATATGTCTCGATTCAGTATCCTGTCCGATTCTCGCAATGTAATAAAAAAGTAGGTGCCAAAGAACTACACAAGAAAATGATACAGCAGAAAACAGCTAAGTACCTAATTATTTACTTATTGAAATTTTGAAGTAATATATACCAAGGTATATAGTGTGAGATGTATCGATAGATACCTTGCTAATCTTTACTTTTTTGGTTATAGTTTTTGACTTAGGTACATACGGAGATTATTTGGTAACAGATCAATTGATAAAAGGTCAATTTGATCGATTTGATAGCACGAAGGTGACGTCTGCCAAGTTAACACTTGGTTTACTACATGCTATAACAGGTAAATAGGTATGTACTGGCACCTTTATGTAGGTAAATTTCAAACATCTATACAATAAGTTAGTACCAATGTTTTTGATACTTTGATAGTGAGAGATAAGTAAGTTTAATAAGAAAGTATGTTTTTGATAATTGCCATCTATTGACCCTTAGGAGAACTTTATAATCGTATGAGATAAATCGCTTTCCCCGCACTAATTAGGTATATAGTTTCGATGAACTATTGAAGATGGCGTTTTTCCTCAACATGACTTTCTCTGCACCCATGATAGTGACGCTACCAAACTGTCACAATGCAAATTATATATCTGTCAATTATTTCAATTAGGTACATTTTAGTCATGCAATTCACTTCGCCTACATACTTATATGGGTATCGTTTTCGACTAACTCAAACTCGTAGATTACGAAAAAAATGTCCATTTTCCAATCCAAGATGGCTGACATTTTTTTTTATCGCAAAATTCACACACTCGTGATGCCTATCGATTTCCATCAAATCAAAGACGTTTTAGGTTATGAAAAGTAACAACTCCTATGGCAAAAAGGCTCTCTAAGGCAACCCCTGCCCCCGAGCTGCTTGCAGCTCGGGCACATATACCCTCTAGTATCGTGTATAAACAGCTACGTAATTTACTGCCACAATGCTTCTGTGATGGGTCAGAAAATAATGATTCGACGTGATTTTATGAAGATGATGCATACGCAGTTAGTAGAGCCCTGGCTCAAAATCCGACTGGAAATTCGTACTATGCCCACGCACGTAAAAAATAAAATCAAAGAAATATTAGGAGCAAAGTCTGATGAGGGCCAAGGTGAAGGTCAAGTTGATGGTCAAGGTGAAGGTCAGTCATCATCCAGCAACCTTCAACCAGTCGAGGCTCCAAATGTGAGAAAAAGAAAAGTCTGTGGTCTCTGTTCCTACAAAAAGAGGCGTATGACAAAGTCGTATTGCTCAAAATGTAACACCGCAATTTGTGGTGAACACAAAGTTGAATAATGCGTAAAATGCGCCTCTAAATAATAGTTTCTATATTTTTTACTCCAAGATAAGACTGTTATTATTTGTGTTCGCCTAAGAAAAAAAGGCTATTTTGTGTTGATTTTTTTTAATTTTAAATTGTATAAGTGTACATCTCATTTGATCTCTAAAACCTAGTGCCATATAGTATAAGGTATAAAATAAATATTTTTATAGCAAAACATAACTTTATTGTTTTATTTACTAATATAATACTTGGTTTATGTATTTAAGTGATAAAAATAACGGAAACATATATAATTAGATAAATTAAAAAGGGCTAAAAATTGCTCGTCGAATCGACGTATGGTTAGGTTTAAAGGAGTATATGGGAAGGTTAGGTGTCTAGGGTTAATGAACTCTTTCTTTAAGAAACAGCCCCAAAGGAAGTGGACATGGTGGAGTCCCGATTCTGTGACAAAAAATGAGATCGACTTCATCATGACGGATAGCAAGCATATATTCAGAGATGTCTCAGTGATCAACAGGGTCAATACCGGATTTGATCACCGACTCCTTCGAGGCTCTCTGAATATCAATCTGAAGCTTGAAAGGAACCGTCTGATGAAGTCCACGCTCCGACCGAACCCAATCAGAATCATGGCGGGCACCGAGAAGTTTCAGCAGCTTCTCGGGGATAGATTCGCTGCCTTGGAACCCACTGATGACGCTGACGAGACCCTACACAATCTGGTCGAAACTTTGAGGGACGAGGGCATCAAGTTTTGCAAAAAGCAGCGTACTGGTAAGAAGTCCAAACTCTCGGATGAGACTCTTGGGCTGATGACAAAAAGACGGGAAACCACCCAAGCGACTTCGTCGGAAAGGTCAGACCTGAACAAGCGATTTGCGAAGATGGTACAGCGCGACCTTTGGAGCTCCAATACACGCCTCATTGAAGAGGCGATAGAGCGAAACCGAGGGTCCAAAGTATTCACTCAGCAGCTTGGCAGGAGCCACCTGACGAAGCTTACAACGCACGACGGAAGGACCGTATTGTCGAAACCGGAGATATCGGCCGAGATAGAGGACTTTTATGGCCGTTTATACGCTGCTCATGCTCCCCGTTCCCAACGAGACGGTCACGATTCTAGAGCCACCTTGATACGCCACTATACCGACGAACTGCCAGACATCAGTCAAGACGAGATCGTGTTAGCTCTGAGGCAGCTTAAAAATGGAAAAGCCCTCGGTGAGGACGGAATTACATCAGAGCTTTTAAAAGCTGGAGGATACCCTGTAATACAGGAGCTACAGAGCCTCTTCAACACCGTCCTTCACAGTGGGAGAACTCCAAAGGCGTGGAGTGGGAGTTTGGTGGTGCTCTTTTTTAAGAAGGGAGATAAAACCCTCCTTAAAAACTATAGACCCATCTCGCTCCTAAGTCACGTCTATAAGCTTTTCTCACGAGTTATATCGAACCGTCTCGCCAGGAGACTCGACGAGTTTCAGCCACCGGAGCAGGCTGGGTTTCGCGGAGGATATGGTACCCGTAGACCACATTGACACAGTGAGGCAGATTATACAGAAGTCCGAAGAGTATAATCAGCCCCTGTGTCTGGCCTTTTTGGACTATGAGAAGGCCTTTGACTCCGTTGAAACCTGGGCTGTTCTACAATCCTTGCAGCGATGCCAAGTAGACTATCGTTATATCGAGGTGCTGAGATGTCTCTACGAAGCCGCTACAATGAGTGTCCGAGTACAGGACCAGCAGACTGAACCGATCCAACTGCCCAGAGGAGTGAGGCAGGGGCATGTCATATCCCCGAAACTGTTCACGAGCGCGTTGGAAGATATGTTTAAGACGCTGGACTGGAAAGACAAGGGCATCAACATAAACGGCGACTACATCTCACACCTGCGATTCGCTGATGACGTAGTCTTAATGGCGGAGTCGCTAGAGGAGCTGAACCGGATGCTGGACAGTCTAGCTTCAGCCTCCCGATGTATCGGTCTTGGCATGAATTTGGATAAAACCAAAGTCATGATCAATGCCCACATTGATCCAAGATCGGTGATCGTACATGGCCACCTCCTCGAAATTGTTTCTGAGTACACTTACCTCGGGCAGATTTTGCAGTTGGGTAAAAACAATTTCGAGAAGGAAGCCAAGAGGAGGACCCAGCTAGGCTGGGCAGCGTTTGGAAAACTACGTCGAGTCTTCTCGTCATCCATACCGCAATGTTTGAAAACGAAAGTTTTTAATCAGTGCGTCCTACCAGTTATGACCTACGGAGCTGAGACGTGGACACTCACGATAGGGTTGGTCCACCAGTTCAAAGTCGCTCAGCGAGCTATGGAAAGAGCTATGCTCGGAGTTTCTCTGAAGGATAGAATTCGTAACGAATACATCCGACAGAGAACCAAAGTCATCGACATAGCTCAGAGAATTAGCAAACTGAAGTAGCAGTGGGCCGGCCATATATCGCGAAGAACCGATAACCGCTGGGGTAAACGTGTTCTTGAGTGGAGACCGCGACTCGGTAAACGTAGTGTAGGTAGGACGCCCTCCAGCCAGGTGGGATGACGATCTGCGAAAGACTGCTGGCAGATGCTGGATGCAACAAGCCGAAGACAGGGCGCTATGGCGCTCATTAGGGGAGGCCTATGTCCAACAGTGGACTAACATAGGCTGATGATGAAGATGATGAAGTATAACAGCTATTGTAGTAATACCAATAACACAAGCTTTGCTTAGCTTGTGGGTAAATGATACTGTGTGGATTATCTAGGTAGGATACATAATATCTCTTCTCAAAAATTTTGAGAACAACGGTTTTGTTGCGCTGTGGAACTACTATTACAGTTACTACAGAGATAAGTGGGTAGGTAAAAGTGGGTTGGTACCTACCTACAATTTTTTTCGACTTTTTTCAACCTATTTCACTAAGTATGAAACTTAGACGATTTTCAAAACCTGTTTTGATTTGTCGAAATCCATACCTTTGATTTGATATTACTCTCAATGAAATAGCCCCCATTGTATGAAAATTAGATTTTTGACGGTCATTTTTTTGACTTTTTCAAAATATTTAAAAAAGTATAAAATCTACCAAAATTTCAAAAACTATTTTGAAATCTACAAACGAAACCTTTCATTTGATACGACTTTCGACTTTGTAGGTCCCATTTAAAATTTCATTTGTATGGAAAATCTTCATTTTGATTTTTCATTTATTTTTCTATAAATATGTGTGTTATTTCAAATTTCAAGTCAATAGCTGCAGTAGTTTCTGAGATATTAAGGATTCAAAACACAAAACAGACCCAAAGTGATCCCATAAGGGTTTTGCAACCGATGGCAAAACCCTAAAAAACGATTACCTACTAAGTCAATTGTTTATTACAGAAATGTAGACACAAGTAGGTACTTGTGTCTACAAGTACGATCCAATGTTTTTATTACCTACCTATTGAATTTTATTGTATAAAATTTTCTCATTCTATCGACTTTAAACATCTTCAAAATTGCCGCTATACTTGATGTACAAATAGGTTCACGATTTCACTTTCATCTACTAATTTTTAGACCTTTCAAAATCACCAGAAGAATACGAATGCTCCGGTTTTGATGAAGCCCAGTTCACAGATCGGAGCATTTTTTGACGCGACAACCGCTACTGACAGCACCGCGAAAACCCCTTATAGCTCTCGTAGGTGCGCATGCTTGTATGAGTGAGCCGTTTCGAGCGTTTGTAGGTATGCATATGTATACATACTGTGATACCAGCGCGTCCCGTAGAAATAATCGTTACAAAAGTTGTGTGTGACGCACTTATGGCTCAGAAACTTATTAGTGCTTTCCAAGTTTCCTGAGCTATTATGTGGTTCAGCGGTCAGGGAACGTGTTAAGTAAAGACAAGACATAAACCGGCTTCAATACAGTTAGGTAAACTTAACTTTAAAAAAGCCTTTGTACCTACACTGGTACGGTGGCAGACAAATACCCGATATTAAATTAACCCAACTGAGATATTCTAGTCTTGCGACAAACACAATGCAGAGCTACTCGTACAACTACAAGGTCAGCGGGTCCAGAGCTGTGAAAATAATTTAAATCACTCGGACTTTCCTTCTTAGATTCGGGCTTCCAACGAATACCTGTCTCATTTCCCGCTCCTGTTTATTTTCCTTTTCCATTAGGTACACGAACTCTACAACGGTACTGTGGTTATAATTTACTGAGGTACTGTACCTACCTAATTGTTAGAGTAATGGAATCATACCTGAACATTAAATAATTTTTTATAATAAAAATAGAGTACCTATTCCTATTTTCTCTGTAAAGGAGATTTTGTTCTTATGAAACATGTGAGAATTGAATTAGGAATGAGCAAGCAAACGAATAGAATGTTGAGAAGGAAGATGTGCAAAACTAACTTTCCCGGTAAGAGAGGTGAGCTGCCAGAGGTCCCCGTACTTCTTCCGCAGGTACTCGGTGATGTCAGACGCCCTGGCACCTTCTCTGGGGTGAGCCACTTTATCATAGACTGACATAATCAGCTTCGAAGTGTTCGCGACCTGATCAGTCGACGAGTGGCTCAGAGACATTCTTAAACCGCTGGAGCTAGACCTCTCGAGAACTGCCATCTCTTTGTCGCTCCCTTGCTCTTCGTCTTTTTTCATTGTATGATCGGATTTACGACTTCTCATTTTGAATAAAGTAACTGATGGCTTCTTATTATATAACGTGAATTTAGTAACACTCTCCAAATAAATCAAGCATTCATGCTAGGGACGAGTTCAAATTTAAATCATACTCAAAAAAATTATTGTATTATGGCAGATATCTAGATGTCGGAATGATTAAAATATCTTTTTTTCGACAAAAAAATGACAGTCTTAATTTTTTAGTGTCAGAATAACGAAAAGAAAAATGACAAGATAGTGAACGTGGTATACAAAGAAGTAAGAGCGATGTGGTCTAGTCAAGGTCTACGAAAGAGAGAGATTAGAGACAGCTGCATTTTCAAGGAGATCAAATAGTAAGGTATACCTACCAGTAAGTAGTAACCTTACCTATTTGGTCAACTTACCTATTTTAATTGTATTAAAACCTTAGAGAATTTAGAACGGGAGTTGCCAAGCGCTTCTGTCAGTACTAAAATCTTTCTGTCAGATTTCGAGGGGGCGAGGTAATACGTTACATTACAGCACACGTTTACATATCACGCATACTAATGCAGAAAAATAAAGCGTTCCTAACGCACACTCAAGTAAAAGCTGGACACAAACAAAAGAACAAGCACACAAATATAGAACTAGTGTTGTTACACTATTGTTTAGGTACATACACACTAACACAAAAAAGTAGTGCTGGATGTAAAAAGTCCGAAAAATTATGATTTCGAATGAATTAAATCAGGGCTTTTTTCGCTTTCATTTCAGGCTTTTTTTGATAAAGCTATTGTTTCTCACTGAGGAATTTAAGACGTGCATTTTAATATACTTAGAAAAAAAAATTGTTCCGTATGAGAAAAGCAAAAAGTTGGTTTTCCTTTAATTTTACATTAACTAAGTACCATAATTTGTAATTGACGCCCCGTCTATTTGGAAATAATTTTTATTTATTTATGCAAATCGAAAAGTTTTCATTGGTGTGGTAAGGTGAGAAAAATAGAGAGCAGGAGAAGAAAAGCGGGTGATAGAAAGAGAGAAATAAAGACAGAAAATACATTTATTGTGATAGGTACAGGCAGGGTACATAACAAAATTTTATCTAGCCGCCCCGCCGTGTGTCATGCATGTTGTCATGATCAGTGCGGCGTTCCTGCGCTACCTATACAAAAGGGTATTTTTATATTATTAACTAGCTGACCCGCTCGCAATTTCATTTGCGTGGACTTTAGGGTAAAAAATCTTGACGAAATCAGCTAATACCATATTTTAAGAGTCGGAAATTCCTGAAACGCGCTTTAAATATCATTGTATCCCGTAAGCCCGTTATAAGGGTTTTCTTTAAAATATAACCATTTACTTTATTTTTTTCATGGTGACACGTTCATCTAATGACACGATGGACTTAAAACATTCTACTTTAGCCCATTTTATTTGTAAATTTCCCAGTCCTATTTTATTTAAATATATCTACAGATTGGCTTTTTGAGTTGGGATTAGAAACCATGCGACTAACAGAAAAGTCGTGAATGGAGTCACTGACTAAGTTAAAAAAAAAATATAACGAATTTAAATTTTATCGAGGAAAAACCACCATTGAATTAAAGGCTGGCTAGTGGCATGCATACCAGTTGTTAAAAAGATTGTAAAAATTACTCTATACAATAATAAATTACCTGAATCTCAGTAGAATATTCGAACAAAGTTTATATTAATGGCCTTTTCTTTTGATCATTTATGCATTTTTTTTCAAAGAATAATAATAACCAAATCTGTTGCTATATAAATATAGGTTGTATTTTTTAGTATTCCATCCAACAAAATTTAAAAATCTGGTATGTTTGTATGGTTTTCTCATAAATCGAGGTCATGAACCCTACCAAGACGTATCTTTAACTCATGGTTTCGGATTTGGTCATCCATTGCCTTCTCAGAAACCACCTTGTATACCTACCTACAGAAAATTTCAGGTCAATAAAACAGAATTAATAAGTTACAGCCGATACGGAGGCTTCTTCGGTGACCTTGTAGCATGCTATTTACACCATTTTCAGAAACATTAAAACAATCCAGAAGCATGTGTTTAGGTACTAACTGTACTAAGTATTTTAGTTTACTCTCTAAGTTTCAATTAAATGTTGGTTAAAACTTACAAAAAACCTGAATAATTTCAAAACCTATTTTATGTTGAAAAGTCATTAAACACAATGTTCGATAAATTGATATTTTAAGTATTGTCAGCAAGTTTCGAGGTAATTGGGACCCAGGATAAAAAGTTACACCTCCAGCTTTCAAAAGCTCTGATGTAATTCCGTCCTCACCGGCGGCTTTTCCATTTTTAAGCTGCCTCAGAGCTAACACGATCTCGTCTTGACTGATGTCTGGCAGTTCGTCGGTATAGTGGCGTATCAAGGTGGCTCTAGAATCGTGGCCGTCTCGTTGGGAACGGGGAGCATGAATCTCATAAAAGTCAAGGTCAAGTATAGGCCATAAAAGTCCTCTATCTCGGCCGATATCTCCGGCTTCGACAATACGGTCCTTCCGTCGTGCGTTGAAAGCTTCGTCAGGTGGCTCCTGCCAAGCTGCTGAGTGAATACTTTGGACCCTCGGTTTCGCTCTATCGCCTCTTCAATGAGGCGTGTATTGGAGCTCCGAAGGTCGTGCCGTACCATCTTCGCAATTCGCTTGTTCAGGTCTGACCTTTCTGACGAAGTCGCTCGGGTGGTTTCCCGTCTTTTTGTCATCGGCCCAAGAGTCGCATCCGAGAGTTTGGACTTCTTACCAGTACGCTGCTTTTTACAAAACTTGATGCCCTCGTCCCTCAAAGTTTCGACCACATTGTGCAGGGTCTCGTCAGCGTCATCAGTGGGTTCCAAGGCAGCGAATCTATCCCCGAGAAGCTGCTGAAACTTCTCGGTGCCCGCCATGATTCTGATTGGGTTCGGTCGGAGCGTGGACTTCATCAGACGGTTTCTCTCAAGCTTCAGATTGATATTCAGAGAGCCTCGAAGGAGTCGGTGATCAGATCCGGTATTGAAACTGTTACACGACATCGTTACGAGACATCTCTGAATATATGCTTGCTATCCGTCATGATGAAGTCGATCTCATTTTTAGTCACAGAATCGGGACTCCGCCATGTCCACTTCCTTTGGGGCTGTTTCTTAAAGAAAGAGTTCATTAAGAATAGCCCCTCTTTCTCCAGGAAGTTGACGATCATTTGTCCCCTGTGATTTCGAACTCCAAAACCATGCGGGCCTATTCGGGATTCACTGTCAGTCTGGGTTCCCACCTTGCCGTTAAATTATTTATACACTATTATTATATAATTATAATTATTTGTGTTATTTTATATGTTGTTTCTTAAAAATCTATATTACATTTAAAATTGAATAATTTATTGTAAATGTGACGTACACATTTTTTTTAAAATGAAGTTCGGTGTCTGTATACTTTTGCATAACCAATCTTCCTATATCAATTGATATTTTGTTACAAAAAACATCGCATTTTAAACAAATTTTTCGTTCAATCCATCATGTTCAATCATTTTCACTCAACTTGTTCCCGCACTACGCCTTCTACCAAGGAACAAAACTGTGGCAACCGATATTCTATTAAAATCTAAATTATACAATATAACAAAAAACAATTCAGAAAAATATCACTTACGTGACAGGAAACACTATGTATACACCTTAAGTTTGATGTCTCCAATCGCCTTTTA
This sequence comes from Eupithecia pulchellata, assembly GCA_963931895.1. Classification (NCBI taxonomy): domain Eukaryota; kingdom Metazoa; phylum Arthropoda; class Insecta; order Lepidoptera; family Geometridae; genus Eupithecia; species Eupithecia pulchellata. Next base: position 1,318,543 of record OZ007551.1, on the reverse strand, counting down.
TACCCATACTAGCTGATGAGCACTACTTCGCGACACGAAACGACAGCAAATGGCTAGAAAATGGCCGCGAAGTTACGAGTGAAGTAGTTTTATTATTCGTCTATAGTCATTAGAGTCTTATGACCAACAGAGGGGTATCCTGACGTTACCAACTCCCGTTCTAAATTCTATAAGATTAATGTTGAGTAACGAAACGTAAGCTAGTCTACGATGTCTATAGTAGTATCTAGTTTATATTATCTATGATCTCTCTAGCCAACATGTCGTCGCACGGCTAAAGCGTATTATCATATTTGTGTGTAATAAAACTACTTAAAACTGATACAAAGCTACGTTGTTATTCACGGCCTTTTAGGTTATGGGCCCAGAGTGCTACAGATGTTCGATTTCGTGAAAAACTAATCGGATTATCGGTGAATAAGAAACTTTACAATGGCTTCTATAAAAATTGATCAGCTTACTGGTGACAATTATGATACGTGGAAGATACATATGCGAGCTATTTTGAAGAAAAATGACTTGTGGGAATATGTTACGGGAACTTTGCCCAAACCGGCAACCAGTGATGCGAAGTATGCAGAATGGATGAAAATGGACGGAAAAGCTGAGTCCGATATTTTGCTGGCCGTAAGCCCGAGTGAATTGGGGGCGTTGGATGGTCTGGAAACTTCCAAAGCAATATGGGATAAATTGAAGTCTTTGTATCAGTCAAGCGGACCTGCCAGGAAAGCCTCATTATTGAAGCAGCTTGTTTTGACTCGCATGCAAGAAGAAGATGACCTGCGGAAGCACGTCGCAGATTTTTTTGATGCGGTCAAGAAACTCAAAGAAATCGGGTTGATTGTTATCGATGAATTATTGTTGGCAATCCTCCTTCTTTATAGTTTACCGGATTCATTTGCCATGTTCCGTACGGCGATGGAGTCACGTGATGATTTGCCTACCACGGAGGTGCTAAAAGTAAAAATCATTGAAGATTATGAAGGTCGAATGTCAAAAGTGGTTGACCAGAGAGCTATGCTTGTCAAACAAAACAAAGCAAATGTCAATCAAAGGAAAAACCCGAATGATAAGAATTTTAAAAATAATAGTAAATGTTATCGATGTGGCCGTCAAGGGCATTTTGCAAGAGAGTGCAAAATGAAAAATAGCAATTATAACACGCAGAGTGCGAAGCAAGCGGAACCGAGAGGCGACGATGAAAAGTCAACGGCGATGTTGAATACCACTGAAGAGGTGATGATCAGTGAAAAGAGAAATCCTGTGTGGTGTATCGACAGTGGTTGCACTAGTCATATGTGCAATGAAATGAACATGATTAAAGGATTCACAAAGCTAAACTCAGAGTTGAACCTTGCTAATAGTGAGAGTACACAGATTACTGGAAGTGGAAGTGTCAGCCTTTCAGTAGACACGGGTAGCGAAGAGCGCCAGGTAAACATTCAGAAAGTTTTCTATGTCTCTGATTTGAGAACAAACCTGTTATCAGTGGCAAAGATGACAGATCATGGGTTCGAGGTTCATTTTAAGAAAGATAATGCTTTAGTGATTGATGCCAAAGAAAATTCATATGAGGGCAGACCGAATTGGTAACTTATATCATGTAAGAATAAGTAAGAATGATGTCAACAATGCTGAGGTGGTGAAGAAACCTATAGATATATGGCACGAAAGATTAGGACATCTAAATGAACGAGATTTGAAATTGATGTCGAAGAGAGGTCTTGTACATGGTTTAAACTTCAAAGATAGTGAAAAATTATCCGAGTGTGAGATCTGTATAAGTCAAAAACAGACTTGCACGCCGTTCGGCAAAGGCAGTGATAACCGCACCAGTGAACTCTTAGAAATAGTACACACAGATGTGTGCGGACCTATGAGAACTGAGTCTTTTGGTGGAAAAAGATATTTTGTCACTTTTATTGATGATAAGTCAAGATGGTGTGAAGTCTACTTCATTGCGAACAAAAGTGACGTCCTACGTATGTTCAAAGAATACAAGGCCTATATAGAAAAGAAGACAGGAAAGAAAATAAAGAATTTACAATCTGATAATGGTCGAGAATATGTAAATAATGAGTTTGATGTTTTTTTGAAGAAAGAAGGAATCAAAAGAAGACTCACAGCACCCTACACTCCACAACAGAATGGATTGCTGAAAGGAAGAACAGAACGCTGGTTGAGATGGCACGATGTATGATGAGTCAATCAGGATCCCCACCTACGTTTTGGGCAGAGGCGATACATACAGCTAATTATGTGAGAAACAGATGCCCAACAACAGCTTTGAATGGTCAAATACCATTTACAGAATGGACAGGTAAGATACCTACTTTAATCTATATGAATGTCTTTGGATCAAAAGCCTATTACAAAAATAAAGGCGAACAAAAAGGGAAATTCGATTCCAGCTCTGAATTGGGAATTTTGATGGGATATGATGTACAGTCAAAAGCGTACAGATTACATGATCCAAAAACCAGGAAAATTATAATCACTCGTGATGTAAAATTTATGAATGAAACGGCGTTCAGGCATGAGTACAAAGAGATACTTGATGAAAAAGATAGTATTGATAATGAGATATTGGTTGATTTTAGTAAGCCTGCCGTAAGTCATGAAAGAGAAGGAGACAAAGATCAAGAACAAAATGAAAATGAGAATGATCCTGTTGCAACCAGAAATGCAAAAAGAAGGCAGCCAAGAAATCAAACAACAACAACATCGTGGGAGAGATTGTTAGGAGTTGCAAAGGGAGGAAAAGGAAGACTTGTTCGATCTGAAGTTGAAAGTGTGAATACCGAGGGTGTAACAGATGAGCAGGTAGAGGAGATTGAACCAGAAGATGATGAAATACAATTAGCAGGGATAGCTACTATCGTACCGATGACATGGAGTGAAATCGAAAAGACGGATGATGTAGATGCCTGGAAAATGGCATTAGAGGATGAATACTTGGCCCAAATAAAGAATAGCACATGGGAAATAGTGCCCCGACCACCGAATCGCAAAGTCATAGGGAGCCGATTCGTGTTTAGTACCAAAATCACTGGAAATAAAGTGCGGCTCGTTGCAAAAGGATGTTCACAGCGGCCAGGGGAGGATTTTCATGAAACTACTTCTCCAGTTGTAAGATTATCATCTATAAGAACCATAGCTGCATTGTCAGCGGAATTAGGATTAGACATTCATCAAATGGATGTGGTTACAGCTTATCTCCATGGGTCACTAGATGAAGAAGTCTATATGGAAGTACCTGAACAACTAAGCGAAGTTATAGACAGAGTTCTCGCTAACCAAAAGATTGGAAAACACAGGAAGATCTTGCATGATAAGAATATACTACAGACAGTAAAGCGCTGGAAGAATGCTATGAATGAGTGTGAGGACTGTGTGTGTGTTTTGAAAAGGTCTTTGTATGGTTTGCGTCAGTCTGGATTGCAGTGGCATAAGGAATTGGTGAGAAAGTTGAAGAGTATTGGATTTGAAGCGATAACACAAGATCCATGTTTGTTTGTTGCAAAGAAAGATAAGCGTATTATGTTGATTGCTATCTATGTTGATGACATTATTTTAGCTACGAATGATGATGTGTGGTTGAATGAAGTGAAAAGGCAGTTAACAAAAGCTTTCGAAATGAAAGACATGGGGAAAATTAATCAATGTTTAGGGATTGAATTTACTCGTGATAAAGGAAATAGAGTGTATCTTAATCAAAGGGTTTATCTAGAAAAGGTGTTAGAACGTTTTGGTATGAGTGAATGTAAGCCTGTAATGACCCCTATGGATGTGAATGTAAAATTGGATAAGCCTGAAAGTGTGAATAATGTTGTAATGAGTCAATATCCGTATCAGAGTCTGATAGGCGCCTTAATGTATTTGGCTATATCTACAAGACCTGATATTGCACATTCCGTTAACTACCTTAGTCAGTTTAATACAAACTATAATATTGAGCATTGGAAGGCTGCGAAGCACGTTCTAAGATATTTGAAAGGGACGGCTGACTATGGTTTAATGTATGAAAGAACTGGTTTACCGTTGTTTGGTGTGGTTGATGCTGACTGGGGTTCGAATGTGATAGATCGTAAATCTTACTCTGGTTTTGCGTTTATACTAGCGGGTGCTCCAATAAGTTGGGAAGCGCGAAAACAGCGAACCATCGCGCTATCAAGTACGGAGGCCGAATACATGGCTCTTTCTGAGGCCACAAAAGAGGCCATTTACTTAAAAGATTTATTACATAATTTTGGAATAGAATGCCAGTGTGTGACATTGTTTCATGATAATCAAGGTGCAATTAAGCTTGCACAAAGTATCGCTCACGTACAAAACATATTGATGTCAGGCACCATTTTATTCGAGATAGGTACGAACAAGGTGTTATTGATCTTAAGTACTTATCAACAGACAGAATGCCTGCTGATGTTTTGACCAAAGGTTTGAGTGGACCGAAACATCATGAATGCATGCGTAATTTAGGTATGATAGAGGTGCATGGAGGATTAGGTTTTAGGAATAACGCTTACTTTTTCGAGGGGAGGTGTTGAGTAACGAAACGTAAGCTAGTCTACGATGTCTATAGTAGTATCTAGTTTATATTATCTATGATCTCTCTAGCCAACATGTCGTCGCACGGCTAAAGCGTATTATCATATTTGTGTGTAATAAAACTACTTAAAACTGATACAAAGCTACGTTGTTATTCACGGCCTTTTAATTAAAACTATCAATGAAATTCACTGTAGATAGGTACCTGTTTATCAGCGTGTAGGGGGAGAGCGAGACTTTTTACGCCTACACCACAATACACCTACATATAGGCAGTATGGAAGGAAACTACCTACAAACGCTCGAAACGGCACACTCACACAAGCATGCGCATTTACGAGACCTTTATGGGGTTTTCGCGGTGCTGTCAGTAGCGGTTGTCGCGTCTAGACGAACGATTGTGTACTTTAGTTTTTTGAAAAATGCTCGATAATATTGCGTTGTGTACAACTGTGTGAACTCGGTTTCATTGAAACCGGAGCTTTCGCATTTTAAAGTTCCTGCTGATTAATATACGAAAAATGTAGGTTCCTACTATTATTATTATTGTTATCGAATGATGAGTAACAATGAGTAAAGTTACAACCCTAGTGCTATAATGCAGCGTAGGTATTTATTTCATCAACTAGGCTTAGTTTCGATACTGTCCATTATGTGTACCTACTGTGCCTACACCTTGGCTGTAGATAGGTGATTTCAAAAATTAATAAATAATGCTGGACAATTTACACAGCATTATCTAGCCCCAAACTAAGCAGAGCTAGAGCTTGTGTTATTGGTACTAGATGCAGTCATCTAGTACATCGGTACTTATAAAACGACCAGAATACCCTGAACGTAGGATGGTACAAAATAATATTAGATACTGACGACCTCCGTGGCGCGGTGGGCGAAGGTCCGCTCCGCTTGCGACGCGTGAGGTTGCGGGTTCTATTCCCGCCCCGGGACAAATATTTGTACGATCCTCAATTATTTGTTCAGGGTGTTCTGGTCGTTTTCTATGTAGAATAAAAAAAAATCTATACCTGTATATAGATATTTCGTCATACTGAAAAAGAAAATCATCACGATAGGAGTTTAGTTATTCTAAGACGATAGGCTGGAAAGTTCTGTGGAAAGTTGGCGCAGTTATCCTAGATTCCAAAATGGTACCATACGTTACAAACTGTACTCAATACTTTGTTTAAATTTTGCAATTCATTAGGTATAAGAATGTGTGTGTGTGTGCCGTGTGGTGACGGCATAATATAGAGGTAGAATTTCACCACCCCAACTCTTCCCGTGGGTGTCGTAAGAGGCTACTAAGGGAAACACACCGGGAGGCGGGCAGCAGCGCCCTCTGCAGAACTACTCCACTAAACTGCGATCCCCAACCCGCATGCCCAGCGTGGGGATTATGGGCAATAACCCCCAATGATAAGAACCGCCACAAAATGGCCCCCAGTTCCCGGCCGCCTCGCTATTCCTGGCCATGGTAGCGGCCACGGTAACGGCGGGGCAGGGGGTGCTAGGAATCTCCGGGCTACATTAGGCTACCACACCCCACCACTGACCCTGGCAACGCTTAACGGACGCACTCTGAGGATTGATCACCATCAAGCGCAGTTGGAAGTGGAGCTAGAGAGCCTAGAGAACATTAAATGGCATGTTCTAGGGTTATGTGAAGTCCGTAGAGAGGGGGAGGACACTGTAACCTTAGACTCGGGCCATCTTCTCTACTTTCGCGAGGGTGATAAAACATCCCAGGGTGGCGTAGGTTTCCTCGTCAATAAGGCCCTCTCTAACAACGTCGAAGAAATCTCCAGTGTGTCAAACAGGGTAGCGTACCTGATCCTTCGGCTGTCTAAGCGCTACAGCTTGAAGGTCATTCAGGTCTACGCACCGATCTCGGCACACTCGGATGATGAAGTGGAGGATTGTACGAAGACATATCCAAAGCCTTACATCACACCACCAAGGCTCACTTCAACGTTGTTATGGGGGACTTTAACCTCAACCAGGAAAATCAGGTCGGGTGAGCTTTCGGACTCGTACAGGCAGGAGTGCGGGGTGCGGCAGGGGGGGCTCAGCTCGCCCTCGCTTTTCTGCTTGTATGTGAACGCCCTGGTCGAAGGACTTAGCAGCACGCCTGTCGGGTGCCATGTCAGCGGGGTCTGCGTGAACAACCTCAGCTATGCCGATGACATGGTGCTGCTGGCTCCCTCGATCAGTGCTCTCCGAAAGCTACTGAGTGTATGCGAGTCGTATGCTGAGTCACACGGGCTCCTGTACAACTCCAGTAAGTCTGAATTCATGGTCTTCAGTGCAGGCACCAAAAGGCCGATTTATGTGCCGCCAGTAAAGTTAAATGGCCTGGAACTTCTAAGGGTACGTAAGTTTAAATACTTAGGCCACATTGTCACTGAGGACCTGAAGGATGACTTAGATATGGAGAGGGAACGCAGAGCGTTGTCCGTCAGGGCGAATATGCTTGCCCGTAGATTCGCACGATGTACAGATGCTGTGAAAATCACATTGTTTAAAGCATTCTGTACATCATTGTATACAGCGAGTCTATGGGTTCGCTATACCCTAAAGGCGTACAATGCTTTGCGTATCCAATATAATAACGCATTCAGGTTGCTGTTACGTCTGCCGCGGTTCTGTAGCGCCTCAGGTATGTTCGCCGAAGCCCGTACAGATTCCTTTGATGCAATATGGCGCAAAAAGACGGCATCACTGCTCAGCAGAATCCGCGGGAGCAGTAACAGCATTCTGGATGTAATATCCAACAAATTCGATTGTCCTCTGATGTATACCCTACATCAGAGGACAAAATCCATGTTTAATATTAAGTACTAACCCACCTAGAACTAAGTGTACTAACAAAATAGACTAAAGTTGTCTGAATAAACAAATTTTTATTTATTTTTTTATTTAACGGCAAGGTGGGAACCCAGACTGGTAACGAATCCCGAATAGGCCCGCATGGTTTTGGTGTTCGAAATCACAGGGGACAAATGCTCGTCAACTTCCTTGAGAAAGAGGGGCTGTTCTTAATGAACTCTTTCTTTAAGAAACAGCCCCAAAGGAAGTGGACATGGCGGAGTCCCGATTCTGTGACTAAAAATGAGATCGACTTCATCATGACGGATAGCAAGCATATATTCAGAGATGTCTCAGTGATCAACAGGTTCAATACCGGATCTGATCACCGACTCCTTCGAGGCTCTCTGAATATAAATTTGAAGCTTGAAAGAAACCGTCTGATGAAGTCCACGCTCCGACCGAACCCAATCCAAAGCACCGAGAAGTTTCAGCAGCTTCTCGGGGATAGATTCGCTGCCTTGGAACCCACAGATGACGCTGACGAGACTCTACAGTATTACGGGTAGAAACGCTGAGGGACGAGGGCATCAAGTTTTGCAAAAAGCAGCGTACTGGTAAGAAGTCCAAACTCTCGGATGCGACTCTTGGGCCGATGACAAAAAGACGGGAAACCACCCAAGCGACTTCGTCGGAAAGGTCAGACCTGAACAAGCGAATTGCGAAGATGGTACGGCGCGACCTTCGGAGCTCCAATACACGCCTCATTGAAGAGGCGATAGAGCGAAACCGAGGGTCCAAGTATTCACTCAGCAGCTTGGCAGGAGCCACCTGACGAAGCTTATTACAACGCACGACGGAAGGACCGTATATTGTCGAAGCCGGAGATATCGGCCGAGATAGAGGACTTTTATGGCCGTTTATACGCTGCTCATGCTCCCCGTTCCCAACGAGACGGCCACGATTCTAGAGCCACCTTGATACGCCACTATACCGACGAACTGCCAGACATCAGTCAAGACGAGATCGTGTTAGCTCTGAGGCAGCTTAAAAATGGAAAAGCCCCCGGTGAGGGCGGAATTACATCAGAGCTTTTGAAAGCTGGAGGGTACCCTGTAATACAGGAGCTACAGAGCCTCTTCAACACCGTCCTTCACAGTGGGAGAACTCCAAAGGCGTGGAGTGGGAGTTTGGTGGTGCTCTTTTTTAAGAAGGGAGATAAAACCCTCCTTAAAAACTATAGACCCATCTCGCTCCTAAGTCACGTCTATAAGCTTTTCTCACGAGTTATATCGAACCGTCTCGCCAGGAGACTCGACGAGTTTCAGCCACCGGAGCAGGCTGGGTTTCGCGGAGGATATGGTACCCGTAGACCACATTGACACAGTGAGGCAGATTATACAGAAGTCCGAAGAGTATAATCAGCCCCTGTGTCTGGCCTTTTTGGACTATGAGAAGGCCTTTGACTCCGTTGAAACCTGGGCTGTTCTACAATCCTTGCAGCGATGCCAAGTAGACTATCGTTATATCGAGGTGCTGAGATGTCTCTACGAAGCCGCTACAATGAGTGTCCGAGTACAGGACCAGCAGACTGAACCGATCCAACTGCCCAGAGGAGTGAGGCAGGGGCATGTCATATCTCCGAAACTGTTCACGAGCGCGTTGGAAGATATGTTTAAGACGCTGGACTGGAAAGACAAGGGCATCAACATAAACGGCGACTACATCTCACACCTGCGATTCGCTGATGACGTAGTCTTAATGGCGGAGTCGCTAGAGGAGCTGAACCGGATGCTGGACAGTCTAGCTTCAGCCTCCCGATGTATCTATATATGTATGGATATATATATATGGTCTTGGCATGAATTTGGATAAAACCAAAGTCATGATCAATGCCCACATTGATCCAAGACCGGTGATCGTACATGGCCACCTTCTCGAAATTGTTTCTGAGTACACTTACCTCGGGCAGATTTTGCAGTTGGGTAAAAACAATTTCGAGAAGGAAGCCAAGAGGAGGATCCAGCTAGGCTGGGCAGCGTTCGGAAAACTACGTCGAGTCTTCTCGTCATCCATACCGCAATGTTTGAAAACGAAAGTTTTTAATCAGTGCGTCCTACCAGTTATGACCTACGGAGCTGAGACGTGGACACTCACGAAAGGGTTGGTCCAGCAGTTCAAAGTCGCTCAGCGCGCTATGGAAAGAGCTATGCTCGGAGTTTCTCTGAAGGATAGGATTCGTAACGTATACATCCGACAGAGAACTAAAGTCATCGACATAGCTCAGAGAATTAGCCAACTGAAGTGGCAGTGGGCCGGCCATATTTCGCGAAGAACCGATAACCGCTGGGGTAAACGTGTTCTTGAGTGGAGACCGCGACTCGGTAAACGTAGTGTAGGACGCCCTCCGGCCAGGTGGGATGACGATCTGCGAAAGACTGCTGGCAGATGCTGGATGCGACAAGCCGAAGACAGGGCGCTATGGCGCTCATTAGGGGAGGCCTATGTCCAGCAGTGGACTAACAAAGGCTGATGATGATGATGATAAGAATGTGTTATTTGGGTTTGTAATACAAAAATAAAAATTACAAACTACCTATTGAAATCTGCAGTCACAGCATAGAAAAGTTTGAGGCCGGGCAGAGAATTTATGATTTTCAGTAAAAAGCCTATAACTCTGAAACCATTGAAGATATCGACCGTAGCAATTAACATAGTCGTATGTGCAAAATCGATACTTTACAGTACAGCCATTCAAAGTTTCAAATATGAATAAAGTGAACAATAGTCAATGTACTGAGAAGAGTAAACCCTCTTCTGGTCCTATACACAAAAAAATGCAATCATCAAGATCAAATTTTAAAGCAAAGCTGAAATGGTGCCAAAATCATCAGGCACAAATTAAAATGGATATTATTGCTTCACTTCATAAAACTAGGGATGCGTATGAAACCCATTCCTGAAAATGTAGCCGAGCATCCCTGTGATCTACCTCATGACAAGTAGTATCACCACATTGCCTTAACTCAGGTGGAAAACATATCTCCCGTAACTTAGCATTACACAACTGAGTGTACTTTTTAATCTGCGCGCTGTCCCTCTCTCCCCAAGTAACAGGATTGGGTACAAAATTATTTAAAGTAACTTTAGGCAAAACCATACTTAAATTACACTTTATTTGCAGTGGGAAATGGTCAGACCACGAGATATCATAGTTAATTTTAATGTCCACTATAGACTTGTTCGCGGCTTCCGTAGTAATTAAGTGATCTAACCATGACCTAGTTCCGTGCGCATCACTAATATAGGTGTATGAGTCCGATAACCTTCCGAGGTATTCAATATCCGCACAAGTCCATTTTTGGTCACTACAAAAGTTTTCAAGCTGCTTACCGAACGGCGCACTCGGGTGTGCGTTGAAATCTCCCATGATGAACACTGAATCCGCACAACAGCTTTCAATCACCGCACTAATTTCGCTCAAGCACTCGGTAAACTCCGCTATATTGTCCGTAGCGTCAGTAGGCATATAAACTGAAAACACTAACAGCTGACGATCTTCAAGCACGATTTTTATGGCCGCTATCCGCACGCTCGCACAGTGCACAACCGAGACCGAGCGAAACACACTTTTGCGCCACAGTATAGCGACACCGCCGTACGGCCTCCCTCTCAGCATGCCCGTAGATGTGTCCACCGCCGATTTACCAGTGTAGGAGAACTCTTGGTCTATTGACCCCAGGTAGCCTACGTCGTGCGGCAGCAGCCATGTTTCCTGCAAGGCCACAATGTCAGCTGCTTGACACAGAGACCTTACACAGTCAATAGACCTCTTAACACAGCGGCAATTGTAGGTAATAAAAGTTGTATTACTTATTTTCTGACTGACTGTGTCTCCCATTGTTGGTTGTGTTTTTTCAAGTCAACAAACTTTCTAAAGGAAATGCCTTCAGGCCACAGACTATCTTCTAAAAATAGTGATAATTTGCTATTGGGTACAAACATTTTATACGCATTGTATCGCTTTTGGTATTTTGTTTTTATTTTGTACAAAGATACCTTAGCTTGCGTTTTCTTGGCTATGTATTCAATTATATCACTCTCAGATGTACTTGTATCTACATTGTTTATAAATAATGGTACCATGATATCAGCGGCCTTGAACTTCTCATTAGGTTTAGTAAGTGCTTTCCCTTCCCAGGTACTAAAACGATTCTTAAGTCTCTTTCGCTGAGCTAAAATCCATTCTTCTTTAGGCCTTTCTTCCTGCCATTCCCCCTCCGCTTGTACCATTCCCGAGTAGGATTTGGGCACAGAAGCTGACGGCGGCGATACTTTCTCCGTATTATGATCGCTAGGGTTTAATCCAGGTGTGTCGTTTCGTGAAGGTTTTGGCGAGATTCTCACCGAAGGCTGCTTTAGGTTTTCGGTAACAGGCGAGGATGAAAAGTTTCCTGCTCGACCAGGGGTGAACGGTGTAGACTTACGAGCATCAAAGTTCGCTATGGACATCATGGGAATACAGGCATCATTACTCCGTGACGTATTTTCAACTGTTCGATCATGCGTCATATTGCCGTGGTCCGTTATGTGCGGTAGGCCGGAGGGCCCGCTGTCGATAAGATAACTATCGGACATACCGCCACCTCCGCGATTTTTGTTCACGTAACACTCGTAATTGTTCACAATAGACGCTTGTTTGAGGTTAAAAAGATCATTTTTCACTTCTTCTAATTTATCTATAGACACATACGATTCCTTTATTGTTTTGAGGTCATTTTGGATCACAAGTATGTCTTTGAGTAATCTTGTAGCATCAATGTGATCAAAACTAATGGGTGGTAGTTTTTGTAGTTCCTTTGCCACAAAAATAGGAACTTCTTCCGGGTCTGTCTGCTTGAAAATGCTAATAACATCAAAAAGATCCCGCTGCGCCTTTCCATCCCTCTTCCGGGTTATCTTTCGTTTTGTTGTCGTAAGAGATTCGAACAACAATGATTTTGCACGGTCAATATCCTCCGAGGAGAAGGATGTTTTACAGATCTGCACTAGAGATTCCTCCGACATAACATCCAATTTATTTTGGATAAAGGCAAGAACTTCACAGATAACTATGTTGCAATTATTGCAGACGCCATCGCGATTGATTCAATCCGTTATTGGAAATCTTTATAAAAATCTAGAGTTTCATAAGACAAAAACTAAGTAGCTTCTGTTATGAATCAACACAGCACAAGTAGAGTTGAATCAACAAAACAAACCAAAGAAACCATTCTGCCATAGTACATTTGATCATCATCATTTCTTAAAAACGTATGTTCATTAATTTAATGTACTAACTTTAAATATAACATGCATAGACTAGGCTATAGTAGAAGATATATTACAAAATGATTACAAAGGACGTACAGTAGTACGTACGTTAGTAGGAACAATAACAAAGAATGCAAGTGGAAAATCTCTCATCTATAAAAATAAGTAACAAAGCTAAATTTTAATCACTACCTTTTATGGCACATGGTAAGATTTACCTAATAATTCATAGTACAGTTGCTTCGATACTAATTTAGAATAAGTTTTGCTATTGTTTGATCGCTCTACCACAGTGTACATATAGACAGTGTGGAAACTACCTACAAACGCTCGAAACGGCTCACTCACACAAGCATGCGCATTTACGAGAGCTCTAAGGGGTTTTCGCAGTGCTGTCAGTAGCGGTTGTCGGTCGCGTCGCGACGAGCGTTCATGCGTAATTTAGTTTTTTTGAAAAATGCTCGATAATATTGCGTTGTATACAGCTGTGTGAACTGAGTTTCATCGAAACCGGAGCTTTCGTATTTTAAACTTCCTGCTGATTAATATAAGAAAAATGTACTATTATTATTATTGTTATCGAATAATGAGTCCGTGTAATTGATCATAATGAATTCTTGAATTTATTTGAAAATCCAGAATGACGGCGGTTAAACCGCCGCCGCCGTCTTTCAGGTTGTATAGCTAGAATGAGAATATTTTATACAAAAATTCCTATAAAGAATTCCGACGTGTCGTAGTAGACGCAAGTACTTTTATGTGAATCATTTGTAATAATTAAGATTGACATAATATTAAGAAATGTTTTTTAATTGCTAGGTAGAAATCACATGCATTTTCGGATTGAAACACGGTACGGTTTGCAGCCGCTCATGAGCGTTGCCCACGCGCCACCTGCGCTGCAGTGTCTGCGCGCGCCGTAAAGTTACAACCCTAGTGCTATAATGGAGCGTAGGTATTTATTTCTTCAACTAGGCTTAGTTTCGATACTGGTCCATATGTATACTGTGGCTCTACTGTCACGTGCACACTGTCTCCCTCCTTTAGTGTGTGACCTTTTTCTAGAAAACGATGGATCATAGTCACTCCGAGCGGTTTTGCTACATATAAGTAGAGTGAAATCACGAACCCCTCTTTTTTGTCAGTTTTACAAATTATTCATACAACCACACTTTTGGTAGCTCCGCTTCAAATCCAGCAAGAAGTCCCCTCACTTCTTGAGGAGATTCTCATAAAATATTAAAATAGCAAGCCAGAGCAGATAGAATTTTGGTCTAGCTATTGTGTTTATTGAGTAAAAGTAGTACATCCGACACTAAAAATTATTTATTTATTTATTTATTCAAAACCTTACGTCTATTTTTACAGGTATGACCCTAATGCAATAGCGTTGTCAACTTAATATATTTAATAACTCATAGTCAAAAACAATTCATTAAAATAAATTAAATACAAATGTCAATATTCAAAAAATAATAATAATAATAATTACTTACAATAGGACAAATTAAATAATATAGCCCTTGCGAATTCGTCTCGTGAACAGTAGAAAACATCAATAGTCGCCGCTACTAGATTAAGAGTTTGTATCGTGCGCGTCAGTGGTGCCTTGTTAAGCAGGTTAGTCCTCCCGCGAGGCACAGCGAACAGAGGCGGGCGCCTGCGCCGCCCCAAGTACTCGTCCGGTACGCACAGCCTCATCATTTCCAAGATGGTCGGGTTGGATATCATCCCTCGGAACACCCTTACTACATACAGTGCTAGCGCCATATCCCTGCGGATTTCCAACTTGTTGTATCCAACCATACCTAATACAAATAAAGTTGGATACATCAATGGATAAAAAGGGTAGACGCCATATTTCTTCCAATATAGGTGTCGAGTGAACTTGTTCTGTATGCGTTCCATCATGAGACCATATTTAGCTTCATGAGGAGCCCATACAGCTGCTGCACTTTCCATCTGGCTTCTAACCAGCGCGCGTCATACATTGCTGTTAGAGCCCTAATGTTTGTAAACCCGTTTGCTCGTCGTAATATGAATCCTAGAATTCTAAAGGCTTTTTGACAAACGCTAACAACATGGGCTCTAAACCTCAAGTCGGTGTCCAGTCGAACCCCAAGATCCCTCACCGATTTCACCCGCTTTAACTGCGCTACGTCTATGTGGTAGTTATAGTAGAGTGGGGCAGTTGCTCTACTAAATGTTATTATGGAACATTTGTCCACATTAAACTGCAACTTGTTTCTTTGGCTCCACTCCACCACCTTATCCACGTCTTGTTGAAGACGTATGCAGTCTCCTTCTTCTTTAATCGGCAAGATCAACTTGAGGTCGTCAGCGAACAGCAGACATTTGGCTTCCGTGACAACTTCGGGCAGATCGTTGATCATTACGATAAATTTTAGTGGCCCTAAGTTGCTACCTTGGCTCACTCCTGTCCTCGTGAAATAAGGTTCAGATTTACATCCCGCATACTCCACATACTGCTGCCTATCCTTCATGTAGCTCGCTAGGAAATGAAGTAGTTTGGTAGTGCAGCCGATCGTCGCCAGCTTTGTCAACAAGATGTCATTATCGACAAGGTCAAAAGCTTTTTTAAAATCAAAGTAGGCGACGTCGACTTGAACCCCTGCGTCTACATTCGGGATTATACAAGACATCGAGTTCAGGAGGTTGCTGGTCGTGCTGCGGACTGGCCTGAAGCCGTGCTGAGCGTCCGAGAGTTGGGCCGATATCTGCTGCTGCATGCTGCGCTGTACTGCCGACTCAAAGACTTTGGCCGGTGTTGAAAGTATCGCAACAGGTCTGAATCCGCTCACCTCAGAGCCGCCGTCACCTTTAGGTATCGGGATCACCCGCGTTATTCTCCACCGTTCTGGGAAATATGACCTCTCCAGTCATAAATTAAATATGTGCCCAAGTGGCTCCGAGAGAACCCTACGACAGTCCCTCATAACGAACACGGGTATCCCATCTGGGCCTGCAGACTGCTTCGGTTTAAGCCGTGTGAGTGCTCCCTGTACCTCTGCCTCCGTGAGCCGCGGTACGTGAACGCGCCCACTGCCCGCGCGGCTTAGAGCCTCAGCCTCGCTCACGTTTAGGGCCGCCGTAGCGGTGCCATAAACCGAAAGAAAATACTTAGCGAACTCTTCTGCACATTCGGACTCCGGCAGTGTATTACCGTTTTTAGTAATCTTCTTTCGGTTCACCGCACCCCGTTTTGCTCTAACGTATTCCCAAAATGCCTTTGGGTTCTCCGCTAGTCTGCTCTGCACTCGTTCCTGGTGATTTATATGCTCTGTGTGTATCATTTCTTTGACCTTTGCTCTACATGCTGAAAATGCCTGGTAGTTATACTTCGAACCGCTCCTCTTGTACATCTTATGCAAACTCGCCTTGCGTTCGATTTCCCGAATGATCTCTACTGTATACCATCTTGGGTAACTATATCTAGAGTTTATCTTTACTGTGCGTTTTTTAGGTACACACGCGTTTAAGATATCATTCAGGGTAGAATAGAAGCAATCCAGAGCATCCTCAGGCTCTTGGATCTTATATAGAACGCTCCAATCAGTTGCCTCTATCATCGCGTACAAGGCGTGGAAATCCGCTTTATTAAAGTTCCAACTCGGCCCTGCGTTCGGAACCGGCGGCGGCGGCGAAGCGGGGCCGGACTCAGCGTACCGACAGCGCCGCACCGTTACCACGAGCGGCGGGTGCTGCTGGTCTACCTGCACCAGTGCCTCGTCGGCCATACACACTTGCACTTCATCGATCTCTGACGAAACCAAAACCAAATCTAACAACCTGTCATTACAATTTCTCACCTCGTTTTTTGAGCGAATTCGCAAAAGGCTACAAAATATTCGAAATAGTTTATAACGTTTTCATTACTTGAATATAAATTAAAGTCGCCGATTACAATACAAGACTTATAGTTAATACACCATTTTTCCATAATTTGAAACAAAATTAAATAATCATTTTCGCTACTTTTAGGTGGAATATAAGCAACACAGCAAAAAATTATAAACTTATCTTTTAAAAATACTGCTGCGCCTACTAACTCGAACCCGCATGCGTCAATATCCACACCGTCCGGGACCTTTGCTCGTCGTAACTGAAAGCGGTGCGATGCGACTAGCAACACTCCTCCCTGCTTCCGCCCGTCCGCTCGATCACATCTTAATATCTGGTAACCTGGAGGTACTATCTCTGCATCATGAATCGACTCTACACAACCCGTCTCCGTGATTGCAAATAAATCCGCGCCTGAGGATTCTATGTTAGTATAAATCTTATCCAACTTTGTCCGCAATCCTCTTGCATTTTGGTAGTATACCTCCAAGGCTCTATTTTTCTTCGATTCGCCTGTTTGCATGTCTCCGAAACCAAAACCACTCGCCGAACTCAGAATTTACCGGCCAGACTTCTGGTTGGCTCAGTATTTCATATTCTCTCGGCAGTACTGTGATAATAAAAGAAGCATAATCCCGCTCTGTCTTATGCTTGATCTTATCCACTTTCATTTGAGCTTCTGCACCACATACTCTTTTTATGTAACCCGTCATATTTTCCACCGACGTTCCCAGTGCCAGCCTCCATACGTGAAGATATCTCTTCATTTCCATTGCTTGTATCTCCATATGTGTAGAGTTTAGGCCTTTCTTAACAATTTTTGGTTGTAAGCTTTCTCTGTCTCTAATGCTTGTAGTCTTACCCCATTCTGGTCCACTCGTAGCTTCCGACCTACCATTAGTACTAGTAGGAATAACAGTCCGCATGTCTTTCAGAGGTCCCTGCTTAGTTCCTTTAGTCGCCAATTTTGAGTTCCCAACGGGCTTTTTCGCCACTTCATGTTTGGTCGATTTCTTGCGAACCGTGATCCAATCGTTCTCCTCGGATATCTGACTTGATAGTGGTGGTGTTGTAGTAATAGTTTCTACTACTGGTGTGGTATTAGTAGAAACTTGTGCCGTAGTAGTCTGGTACTCCTTTGGCGGTTCAATTGTCTTATTTAGGCGTAGCTCTGTTTTTGACGCACTATTTATCTGCTTATTCCTTCCCACAATCTCCCTTTGAGACACTGACTGTCCCCTTGGAGGTGTCAATGGTGAAGAGGTAATGTGTACATCTGATGTCGAGGAAGTATTTTTAGTAGGCTCGGACAGTCTGGGCTGAGTCGTACTTAAATGGGGAACTGTAGGCTCTTCATTTTTACAAGAACTCAATTTCTTTTCTAAGACACTTATTCTCTCGTTAAGCCTGTCAAAGTGATCCAACATTACGATGAAATTATTGTTCAACGTAGTAGAAATCTGCTCTGCTATAATTTTACTAACAGTAGTCTTCATGCGTTCGTGCAGGGCCTCTGTGCTCTTCTGCAGTTCCACTTCAATGATAGTGCGGACGTGTAAAGTCGTCGAGCAACTGCTTGACTGTGCTATGTGAGAAACGGAAGGAGTTTCGTTCATTTTAGTTTGACGGCTCTTCGAACGTTGAGTAATATTACTAAATTCATCTATGGTGCAAGGTATAATTTTTGGCGAAAACTGGCCGCTGCCGCGTACAGGTGTGTGAGTATTTCCTCTCTTCGGGAGCTTACTACGACATTCCAAACAAATCCAGGAGCTTATATTATCCGTCGAAAGTGTTTCAAAGTCGCTCTGACTTATATTAGCACATAAAAGATCATAAGCGTGTTTGCACCTCGAACAAGCTAAGTAACTCTTGTCCGTTATTTGGCAGCGACATCCTGAACACACTGTACTGAGATCCGCAGTCGCCATTGCTTCAAACGAGGTGATTCAGACCGCGCCACAGATTAGTTATCAGTACTGCAGTTACTTCGGCTAAGTACCTCGGCCGGCCCGTGCTGCGCTCGACGCCGCGCCGCACAGTGGTACGGTTTGAGAGCTTCCCTTTCATAGGATTTTATTTTTTAAAATATTTTTTTTTGCTTCATTAAAGGGTCAAATATGATTGAAATCGACATAAAACCGCATAATTTAATTGTTTTAACCTATTCTACTGCTCAAAAGCCATAAAAAGTGAACTTGAACATTTTAAATGTATGAAAACGAAAATGTTTTTCAAAATATCTCATTACTGTTAAGAGCTGTTGAGCTATAACTTATTAAATATTGTTACTGGGGCTAAAGTGATCCCATATGACCTTTGACCTTAACCCCCCGCGTCCCCCTGTAAGAGATATACGGTTAGTAAAATTGCAATATTTGACGAGTAAAAATTATTATTTTTTGCTTCTTTAAAGTATCAAATATTATTGAAATTGACATAAAACCGGATAATTTAATAGTTTTACCCTATTCCATTGCTAAAAAATCATAAAAAGTGAACGTGAAAATTTTCAATGTATGAAAACGAAAACGTCTTTCAAATATCTCAATACTGTAAGAGCTGTTGAGCTACAACTTATTGAGTATTATTACTGGGGCTAAAGTGATCCCATATGACCTTTGACCTTGACCCCCTACGTTCCCCTGCAAGAGATACGGTTAGTAAAAATTGCAATATAATATATGACGAGTTTATTTATTTTTTGTCAAATATGATTGAAATTGAACTATAACTGGATAATTTAAATGTGTTAACCTATTCTACTACTAAAAAACCATAACAAGTGAACTTGAACGTTTGTAATGTATGAAAACGAAAATGTCTTTCAAAATACCTCACTACTGTTCATACCTGTCTAATAGATATGGTTTCAATAATTATACAACTACACCTACCTATTTAGCTTAAAAATAATCCGGCGTTACTTCATTAAGTTAATAGACAATTACCTACTTTACTGTGCCGTACTACCTGACCACCTGACCCAAAATTCATATACCTGGTCATTGTTCAATCATCAGGTTACCAGGTAGTCATCAGGTTACCTGCTACCTAGTTATTAGTAATGAGTGAGAAATAGTCAAAACAGAAGCTTTGGTTGATAATATTTATTAGCACAAAAATGTTATGAATTACTTCTTTACCTATATTTATGTACAAGGACTTAGTGAGATAGTATGTATTAAAATATAAACCAGCTAAAAGTATCTGCAATAGAATTGTCAAGTACCTACGTATATTAAGTTATCACACGGATAATAAAATTGATAATCTTAATAATATCAAAACTAATAATAAATACATGACATAATACAATAATTAAAAATTTCAACAATTTCAAAAGTGTCTGTCGTAATATTTTATTTCCTGACACATGAAATAAAATATTACTATTTTAATAACATGGAAAACAATTAAACAATAAAATGACATTACAAAGTAAATTAAAATTTAGACAATTGAAAAAAAACAACAAACACTGACACTGATTTTAATTTTATAAAACAAAAAACAGCTTACATTATTTAAACCTTACAAAAAGTATACTCGAAATATTTTTACCAGGGCTGCAGTTTAACAGGGTTCAGTCAGTTAGGGATCCTACATCTATGAATTCAATATTTTCTTTATCGGCACTGGAGGTTAATGCAACTAATTCTTTTGTTTCTTCTGTCAAAGGCATATGAGAATGTTGATCTATGCTTGCTCGAATCCGTGATGCATCTTCAGGGTGTTTAATTAAGTGCTTCATAATGGCAACAAAGTCTGCATTATTTTCACTTACAGAAGCTTTTTTGGCCAAAGCATATGCTAAAGTTTCAAAATCATTTTGTGATAGAAGCTCTTCAGTTCTTCTTTTCTTTTGAAGTGGACTCAAATCCGCAAACTCTTTTCGAACAGTCAAGGTTTTCGTTGACGTCGATACAGATACGCTTTGGGGTTCAGTAAATTGCATTGATGTACTTTCTGATCCTGATACAACTGATGGCATACCTGTTGATCTTTCTTTGTTGAATAATCCATGTTTATCTGATCAAAGTTTTTCTGAATGCATTCAGGCCATTTAATATGTGAATCTAACCAATCTGCATTTTTTTTCAAAAATCTTTCCTGTGTGTAGTTTGCGGTCTTCCATCTTTGCTTCATGTTACACACGCATGATTGACAAAACAATTTCAATTGTTTCCTCTCGTCTTCAGACAACGCACTACTCACAGAAGCTAACACTTTTTCTAACAATGAGTTTGATTCAAAAGACACTTGCCTCAAAAATACAAAAACGTCTAGATTTGATATAAGTCCTTCCATACTGAATAACTTTAAGAGTCGCGCTATGAGAACGTTTCAATACGAATCAACAATGATAAGTGAAACGAAACCCACATACCTTCTGTATTTATACTTTCGCTCGTTACCAATAACTAGGTAGCAGGTAACAGAATGACTAATCGGGAGCACTTTTAACGACCTATTATTACCATAGTTAGGACAACCACAATATTTGGAGATTCCTGATTGAACAATGAGCAGGTATATAAATCATGGGCCAGGTAGTCAGGTAGTCGTAAAACCAAAGTAAAGTACCTACTTGTTTGCTAATTGTAATGAAGTAAAGCAATTTTATTTTTAAATTAAGTAGGTAGGTAGTAGTTGTATAATTATCGAAACCATATCTTTAAGACAGGTATAAACAGTAGTACGATAGTTTGAAAGATATTTTCGTTTTCATACTTCGAAAATGTTCCAAGTTCACTTTCATGGTTTTTTAGCAGTAGGTACAATAGGTGAAAACAATTAAATTATCCGGTTTTATGTCAATTTCAATCATATTTTACAAAAAAAACTCGTCAAATAATGCAATTATTACTAACCGTGTCTCTTGCAGGGGAAGGGTCAAGGTCAAAGGTCATATGGGATCACTTTAGCCCCAGTAATAATACTCAATAAGTTGTAGCTCAACAGCTCTTACAGTATTGAGATATTTGAAAGACGTTTTCATACATTGAAAATTTTCACGTTCACTTTTTATGATTTTTTTGCAGTGGAATAGGGTAAAACTATTAAATTATTCGGTTTTATGTCAATTTCAATAATATTTGATACTTTAAAGAAGCAAAAAATACAAATTTTTACTCGTCAAATATTGCAATTTTACTAACCGTATATCTCTTACAGGGGGACGCGGGGGGTTAAGGTCAAAGGTCATATGGGATCACTTTAGCCCCAGTAACAATATTTAATAAGTTATAGCTCAACAGCTCTTAACAGTAATGAGATATTTTGAAAAACATTTTCGTTTTCATACATTTAAAATGTTCAAGTTCACTTTTTATGGTTTTTGAGCAGTAGAATAGGTTAAAACAATTAAATTATGCGGTTTTATGTCGACTTCAATCATATTTGACCCTTTAATGAAGCAAAAAAAAATATTTTAAAAAATAAAATCCTATGAAAGGGAAGCTCTCAAACCGTACCACTGTGCGCCGCGTCGCTCGTCGTCGTTGGTGATGCTGATGACTCACTCGCACGAACAATGAGAGCGGGCAGTGCGTTGTCAGTTACATCAACTATTTTTATAATATTTTTTCTTGTTATTACTATACCACTGGGCCGATTTTGATTTTATATACGTCACTAAATCAGAAATCGCACTGGCTACACAGTAGTATAAGTCATTATAGAGACACTTCGAATTAAACCACTTTTTCAATTTAAATACCGCGGAGCAAACGAACGTAGATGTTGCTTTACAGAGGGTCGTACGGCGTTTCATTAGAAATAAACAGGTAACAAAGTCAGTAATACCTTATCCGACAAGATACAATCAAACACACAGCAAGCAATAATGTAGTTAGTGGTACATCCTACAAAACTATTTATCAAATTAACATGAAACAAAGTCGGTAGTACCATATCCAACAAAATTTAACCACATCCCAGCAAGTAACAATGTTGTATGTGACACATCCAACACAGAAAACTAAATAGAAAACCATGAACATTGTTGTATCTGTCATATACGACATTATTGTCCGTTCAGAGTAGTTTTGAACATTATCTAGAAAAATAATAATTAATTCAGCTTATCGTAACCTATAAATAATTAAATTCAGGACCCTATGAGTCTAAAATCCGTCTCGACCTGGATATAGCATGAATATTGAATTTATCATATAAATTGTCTAAATTATATTACGGGTTAAAAAATAAAACCGACGCGTGCGCTGCTCCCGCTAACATTGTCGGAAGTGGCAGATCCCCGCGCCGCGCGCGCCTTTTTCGCCCCGTAACAAAGTCGCAATGCACTATGCGACAATATTAGTTGGGAGCACTAAACACATACTACTTTTTCCTCGTAGAAAAACAGAGATGGTTGGTTTTAGAAATTTAATAATTTAAGGGAGCATTTATAGACTTATTTTAAGGCCTTTTATGCAATAAAACGAAAATCGCAAAAATGTAGATCCGACAATGTTAATTGCTGCAGTCGATATACCCATGAATTTGTGGTTTTTCTGGCTCGTCATGAACCCACCTGTCCTGCGTTTTCGGCTTGACGTTTATTTACGGGACACCCTGTATGTAGTATATTATTATGTATATCAGTTATCTACATATTATCTAGTACCCATAACACAAGCTCTGCTTAGCTTGGGGCTAGATAATGCTGTGTGAATTGTCCAGCAATTTTTATTTATTTGTCCTGAGGCGGGAATCGAACCCACAACCTCCTGCGTCGCAGGCCTTGGCCGACCGCGTCACAGAGGTCGTCATAAATAATCGCATGAATAATGTTCATGAAGCAGCATTAATAGATAGGTTATGTAGGGAAGATTAGCAGTTACATTAATAGATAGGTTAGGTAGGGAAGATTAGCAGTTACATTAATAGATAGGTTAGGTAGGGAAGATTAGCAGTTACATTAATAGATAGGTTAGGTAGGGAAGATTAGCAGTTACACTAATAACTCTCTTTTCACTAGTTTCAAACAAACTTTATTGTTTTACCTTTGTAGGTACCTACTTATGTATTGAGGGAAAATTATCATTATTGCATTCAAGACATACATCATAATAAAAAAAACCAATAAAGAAACGATCCAAACATAACTGGATTATTTTGAAAACCCCACATTGATCTTTTAAGAAAACTAATTTCTAATACCTACAGCTTTTGATATGGATTTAGTTGTTAGCTTGTTTAGCTGTCTCTAGGTTGTTTGTAAATCTCCGTTAGCTCAACTGATCAAGTCAAATACCTATAGGTTTACCATTGATCCATTCGGCGGCCAAAAACTCGAATGCAATCAACTACCTAATCCACTGGCAATACATAGATGGCCTATTGTGATTGCCACAAAAAAACGAATGAAAATGTGACTCTATTAATACAATAAACCTAACATGGTCAATCAATTGCTATAAATCAATTAATCAAACCAAATTACAATTGTCGCTATGTGTCTGCGCATCTCCTTAATTTATTTTATATTATTGTCTAACTAAAAAGCTTATCAATTCGCAAATCATGCAATTGGAATGTGTGACATGGATTAACAATATATTATGTACCTACTTATATACTACTACTAGTATAGATATGGTGTACTATAAACCTGTTTCACTTAATTTATTAGTTTCGACACTTCGCTCCAAGTTCAAGACTTGTGATGTAGACGCGAAGGTTCTCTACCTCAAGTTAGTAGGTGTACCTACACTATTTTACACTTACATAATTATTATTTTACAACTTTGAGAAATCTGTCTGTACGTATATACTAATGACTCCAGACCCCCGGACTTTCTATATCGATATCAAAGAACCCCATATTTATGTTGGCATATCGTATTCTCATAGTTTATAATGTAAGTATTCCTTGTTCAATTTCGTGGGCGACATTTAGATTCAGACCACACAACACAGGTGTACTTATATTTAAAGCATGGGAGTGACGTTGACAGCGATTTTTGATTATAATCATCTAAGCGTCCCGCTGTAATTTTCATCCCATTCTTTATCTATAATAATAATGCTGGACAATCCACCCAACATCATGTACAGTAAGCTTCAGAGAAAAGGACCCACCCCGTTTTAAAACATTAATCTTTGCATGTCGCCACTGTCGAGCCAAGACAACATGCAAAATATCAATTCTAACAAAATTTATTTTACAACCAAAGGTTTGAACCAGGGTCCCATCGGGCCACCTGCACTCTAAGCGGCCTTGTTATCCACCCGGCTATCGTAATTCTTACGTCAGTCGGTGAAATTAAGACTCATTTGTTTAGCAGATGTGATGGTAGAATATACCTCTATTGTTTGCTACTGATTGACTGATATTGAATTTTAAAGTTACCCTCAAAGAAAATGAATAATTATTTGCTATTGCGGGTTGACTTTAAAACTTCATTAGGTACTTGTTGTGCAAATCTGTCGTTAATAAAGGTGTTATCATGAAACTATAAATAAGTACGGAAGGAATATCAGAAAAACATAAAACGAAGCACTCCAATCAAGCAAGCATGCCAATCAATCAAATAGTATGCTGGCCATCGCCATTACGGCTTTATACACCAACTGATTAACTCTATTGTAAACAAACCAAAATAAATGGAAAACGCCGTCTTGTGTGGTCAGATGTTGCAAAAATCACAATGGGTTTGTCAATAAAAAACACCGGATTACATTTCCTAGGTAAATTTCTTATTTCACCAACTTATTTCTTTGATTTTACGCAAAATTATTATGAACAAAATAATCAAAATAGAAGCACAAAATCTAGCCAGTGCTGCCAACATGTAAACATGTAAATTTTCCGGTAAATGTGGGAGTATATTAAATAAGTTTCAATTCTCATATTTTATTGACTTTAAATTATGAATCAGGTAAATAGGCATTTATTTATCATTCTGGTTATCTATAATAATATGTATTATTTGAAATATAATTATGATATTGAATTTCTGTTTGTAATATCAATTCAATAGCTTAGCTTTTGATAGACGAATTATTATAGCTAACCTGTGTTTATTTAAGCTATTCTCCAAAATAGCTGATCCCATTTTAATAATAATTTTACTGACGCTGATGCTACGCAGATAACATGTTATATCGAGATTATAGGTAGCCGCAGGGCATAACTAATAGTCAATATTTTTTCAGATTTCTAGGTGATGAAAATTTGAAGTTAAATTGAATTCGTATAGGTAATCAGAGAATCTCACAATGAAAATAATTGGAATCCCACTTAATCTAGTATAGCATGCAGTGTGCATTAAGATTTTTCATTTATAAGAATTTGGGCAATTAAAATTAATAATATTTATGTATCCATAAATTTTTATTTCTTATTTATCAAACAATGAATATGAGAATAAAATAATGTAGGTATATTTTTTCATTATTAGGAACGTTTAATTGATCTTCCTAGTAACAATCGTAAAATATGGCTGCTTATTGCCACTTTTAAATAAGTAATTTTTATTTGATTTTTGGTTAGGCATTTCCATAGGAACAACGCATGCGAAGCATCAGGCAGAAAAAAGTTGTCAGCCAGTTAATAGGCACAAAGAATTATTTATTCAAACTAAAATTAGACAGTGAACGGAGAGTTGGAATACACTGAGGGCTGAACAGATTTTGTTGAAATTTCTTCGATTAGCAAATACGTTACTATTTGATCCCGGGAAAGTACAGTGTTCTGTTCTGTGCTTGTGGGATAATCAAATTCACTGCAGTTAGCACCATAAAGCGCTGGCGTAAATTGAAAATTATAAAAAGTAGGTCTAATAGACGATGACCGTGGCTAAAGCAGTACCTACGTAGATTTTTTTATAATCTACATATTCATTGTAAACAATTATTAGGAAGAATATTTATAAAAATTATGGGTAAATTTTTGTTCAGTTGGCAACTCGATATACAATGACACTCAATGTCATTCCGCCATTGTTAGGATTCAAGTTTGATTTGACAGGATGCCATCCTTACTTTTCATAAATCCATGGGTGTTATGCGATGTCTATTTCTGTTTTGAAACAGTTATAATAATAGTTTGATTAACAACTTTTATAAAAACCAAAATTGCGGTTCTCTTGGAACAAGAACACAGTATACAGACGATAAAATATAGGCAGATATGGGCACTAAGGTAAGATTATTGTTTGTTGTAAATATTGCTAAGCTATTGTTGCAATCATGTTACATTACAAGATACTAACAATGTGTGTTTATATTGTATTTCTTAATAATTATCATCTTCATTACAGAGAAAAACAGTTCGGAGATGGATATAAAGGTGATGTGAACTGTGATCGCCAGCCCTCGCCCAATGGCTTTTATTAATGAATCTGAGCAATACCGTAATATGAGGGAAGTTCACTCAGAGGATCCCTTCAAAACTACGCCTTCAGTGCTGAAACTTTCGGAGTGTCACTGAGCACTGTCGACGACATCTCTTATGGAGAAAAGTAAGGGAGAGGATAAATCCTAAAAACATATTAGACCTTAGAACAAGGCTGAGGGCCTAACACTAGGTAAATAACATTCTTATTCATGTTATAAATATGTGTATAAATATGGTGTGTGTGATATTGTTGACATTTTTACTAAGATTATTGCAACAGATATAAAAAGGTTTATTGTTTGTAGGTTACTGTGGACGGTTGTCATCCAGGCGAGATAGGGGAAACAGGCGGCCGCATAAACAGTGACCGATGCCTTGAAGTTATGAAGGACGTAACGCTGCCGTTTATGCATGTTGCATATCCTGAAGGCCAAATATACCTAGTTCAGGATAATTCTTCAGTTCATCGGTCCCGAACCGCCCAAGACTGGTTGAAGGCCAAGAAAGACATAACGGTGTTTGAGTGGCCGGCTAAAAGCCCGGACCTAAATCTAATAAAAACCTTGTGGGGTCAGATGATTTTAAACTGTGATTTTAGGGAAATTATATCTATTTCTTATTTTTTTCAAGTAGTTTTGTGTTAACGATACACCATCTGACCTCGCATAGTTTTCTTATGTTATGTTATGTTTAAAAAATAGTGAAAAGAGAAAGATATAAATTGCTTAACTGTTACAGTTAGCATGTTGGTTCTTACTCTGATTCACATGCAAAGATATCAATATTTCATATTTGAACCTTATTTTTTTTAATCGACAAATTTTACCGAAGACTAACGTTCTTATATATTTTGTTTATTTTTTGTCTTAAATTTGGTTTTGTGAATATATAGGTTTAAGTAATTAATAACCTAAGCTTACTTACTATAATCAATTTGTTACTCATTTACTATTATGGTTTTTAAATATTGGATGTGTAATAATTTTTATTAAATAAAGACTTTTATGACAAGTATGTAAATAATTCGAGAAATAAATAAATATTGTTTATACACCATATTTTTGTATACACTTACTATACCTTCTCAATATAAGTTTTCACAAATAATACAATAACCACCAATAACTAACAAAAGCTGAAAGCAAAAATAAAGCAACAAAAAGTGAATTACTAATTGAAAGATCCGAACCCGGGACCTACAGCATTCCAGGCAGGTGTCGTCACCGCTTAGCCACCACTTCTTATTAGTCATTCAACATAAATCTTAAACGGCTCGATGTCATTATTAGGGGTGTATCCTTTTCTCTGACGCTTACTGTACATGTGTCCCAAGCAGAGCTCGTGATATGGGTTAGATGACATATACCTACTCGATACAGTATTATACAACTTATCTTAAACAATTGGTCGCAGCTACACTCTAAAACATTTGAATTATAGTAAAGTACCCTAACGCAGGATGAATTTTGAAGAAAATTCTTTTATATATTTTAATTTTCAATTTTTTACATTATTATAAATTATTAATATGTAATAAAAATAATAATGTATTTACAGCTTAATATAAATAATAATGTATTAACAGCAAATGATTACAATTTTTGTATAAATATTTAATCAAAACGAGATCATTGTTTACATTACATGACTTTTTAAAGTAGATGTAAAAAAGATACTGCATATTTAATTCAAAATTTTTTTGTAACTTAATGTACTATTTATTTGAGATCTGGCAAATAAATTTTGTTTACTTTCTTATACTCTAAATCTTGCCTCCACTCCTATTGTTTTTGGAATTAATTTGCAGCAATGCCAATCCAAGATTTATTTGCTACACTAAGATTATTATTATGCACAAACAAGGTACCTGTAATAGATCTAGGGCTCCTCGGGACTTCAGTAGTAATAAAAACATATAAGTTTATCCAAGACCATGTTTTATTCCTTTTAGCGGGAAATCAACTGACATTGACATTACAATCTATTTATCAATCAACATCATACATTACACCTCCCCTTTAACTTATTAAACTACATTAACATCAATAGAGAATATTCCTAATCAACATAATAATAATTTAGTTTTAATTAACAACCAATTATGTCATCCCACTCTTCTGGTGGCGGTATTACCACATCATCATTCTCATGATCATTTGCCATTTGTTCCTGTGTTACATTATCATTTTCAGAGCTTGCCCTACCACGTGGGGGTCTGGTTCTCAGCAGCTGATCCACATGTCGTCGGTGTCGGCCTCCATCTTCAGCTTCCACCTCATACACCGCTGGCTCCTTCCTGCATACTATTCTCCCCCTCAACCACTTCTTATCTGTATTGTAAAGCCGCATTAAAACATAATCACCTTCATTAAATGTTTTTTGTTTACTTTGTGCACATTCTTCCTTCCTTTCCTCTCTTTCCCTCTCTGCACTGTTATCTGCATCAGGGTGAATCTGTGTTAGAGCAGTTCTTAGCTTACGGCCATTTAACATCTCTGCTGGTGTTCTCCCTGTAGCTGTACTTGGAGCAGTTCGCATTTGAAATAGCATTCTATCTATTCGCTCTGCCCAAGGCATGTTAGAAGGTTGTTTTTTAAGCTTTGCTTTGACTGTCTGAATGGTTCTCTCAGCTTGACTATTTGTGGCTGGGTGGTAGGGTGCACCTGTTAAATGCTTGATGGAATTTCTTTTGACAAATTCTTGAAATTCATTAGATGTAAATGCCAGTCCATTGTCTGACACAATTATGTCTGGTAAACCATTATCTGCAAAAGCTCTTCTCATTATTCCAATGACAGACTTTGTTGACATTGATGTAACTATCTCTACTATGGGCCATTTGCTGTATGAATCCACAATGATTAAAAACGTCTTTCCCATAAATGGTCCCATAAAATCAATATGTACTCTAGACCATGGCTTTGATGATTTAGGCCAATCATGCTCAGTGGTGGGTGGATTGTTACGATTTACTTGGCAGATTTCACAACTGCTTACCATTCGTTCTATGTCTTCATTTAATGTGGGAAACCATAAGTACCCTCTAGCTAACATCTTAGTTTGCACTATTCCACTATGTCCTTCATGTAATCGGCTTAGCACTTGACCCTGCAATCTAGATGGAATTATCACTCTGTTGGACCACATCACACAATCTTTATTTAAAGACAAGGAATCCTTTCTTCTGTGGTAAGGCAGCAATTCTTGATCTTCCACTTTCTCTGGCCAGCCATGTAGTAAATAAAATTTTATCTTCTTTAACACTCCATCTTCTTCTGTCGCTTTGGCAATCATCTTGGAATTTAAATTGTTCATATCCTGTAGTTCTTCAATGAGCATCACATCTTCACATGTCTGCACATGACTTGCTGTTGGCATCCTGCTCAAGTTGTCCGCATCACCCATCTCCTTCCCAGGTCGATATTTCAGGTCATATTTATATGAATTCATTATCATTGCCCATCTTAGCATTCTAGGTGATACTAGTTCAGGTATTGGCTTATTTCTCCCAAATATGCCCAGCAGAGGTTTGTGATCAGTATATATAACAAACCTTCGACCCAGTAAGTACTGTCTAAACTTCTTCAGTCCAAACATTATTGCCAAAGCTTCTTTGTCAATCTGTGCATACCGACGTTCATGTTCTTGTAGAGTTCTTGATCCCATTATAACAGGTTTTTCAGAGCCATCCTCCATCTTATGAGTCAAAACTGCACCCACTCCATAATCACTGGCATCACAAATCATATGTAATTCTTTGTCCAAGCTATAGTGTGTCAGAGTCAAATCAGATGTCAATAACTGTTTTGCCTTATCAAAAGCTTCTTGTTGTTCTTCTTGCCATATCCACTCTGCATCCTTCTTTAAAAGTCGATGTAAAGGTTCTAGTATAGAAGCTTTGTCTTTTAAAAATCTTTCATAGAAATTATACAATCCCAAGAATGCCTTAAGGGCTGTCTTGTTTTTTGGTGGTGGTTTTTGACCAATTTCCTCAACTTTTTCCTTAGTTGGGTGTACTCCATCACCATCAATTTCATATCCTAAAAATGTGACCTTTTTTTCAGCAAATACACATTTCTTCTTATTTAATGCCAATCCCACTTCATTCAATCTTTTCAAAACCTGTTCTACTCTATTGTTATGTTCTTCTAATGTACAGCCGCTAACTGCTATATCATCAAGCAAGCATGCTACTCCTTCCATACCTGCCAATAAAGACATCATTGTTCGCTGAAATATAGCTGGAGCTGCATTTACCCCAAAAGCCAATCTATTCATTTTCATCAATCCCAATGGTGTATTTAGGGTCAAAAGTTCTGCTGTTTCCTCATCAACTTTCAGCTGGTTATATGCTTGCTTGAGATCTATTTTTGAAAAATACTTCCCTCCAGATAAATCAAAGAATGCTTCATTTGATGTAGGCAATGGGTAATTGTCTACTAAGCATCCAGCATTTACAGTGCTTCTGTAATCCCCACACAATCTTAATGATCCATCAGGTTTCGGAACAATCCTCAGTGGTGTGGCCCATGAAGAATGCTTTACTGGTGTCAAAACTCCATTCACAATCATTCGCTTTAATTCCTCCTTCACTTTTTCTCTCAATGGAAAAGGCACAGGGCGTGCAGGCAGGAACACTGGTTTAGCATCCTCTTTAATATCAATATGTACTGCTGGTCCTTGGTATCTGTCCAGGTTATCTCCAAACAGCTCAGGATATTTGCTTTCGAAGTTGTTAGCTGGTGTTTGTTCTAAATGAGCTTCAAAAACACCCTGTAATGATATACCCAATGCATCAAACCATGAACGGCCCAACAATGGAGGTCCTTTGCCATAACTGACCACCATTGGTAAAATTTGGATCTTGTTACCATATTTCACTTCAACCAGTTCTGTTCCAGCAACTTTGAGTTCTGTGTTTGTCCATGTTACTAGTTTCCTTTCATAAGGTAACAATGGGCCGGGAAAAGCATGTGCATGTAATTTGTATATTTTATATGGTATGATGGAGCACGCAGAACCAGAGTCAACCTCCATTTGCATCTGTACTCCATTCACAATCATTTCCACCATACATGGATCTGCAGTAGTTGCAGCACCATCACTGGACACTCCGTGCACTCTTATGCCGAAGCTATCTTCATTTTCCTTTTCCTCTTCACAGGATTGTACTTTGTTTGTTTTGGTTTTACAAACAACCCTCAAGTGCCCCTTTTTATGACACTTGTGGCATATCGCTGCTTCGAATCTGCATTTTTCAGCTCCATGGTGCTTTCCACAATGTTTACATTTTGAGTTGATTTTATCCACGCTCATTGCTACTGATCCACTTTCAATCTTCTCTGGTAGCAGTGCCATGAATCCTTTTTGGATAGCCTCGTAGTTTAATGCGTGTTGAACTACCAGTTCATATGTCACTTTTCCCAACTTTAGAAGTTCTCTTCTTAGCTGACTATCTTTCACCCCTAATATGATTTGTTCTATCATACGACGCGTAAGGTCATTGAAATCGCATCCCGCAGAGATTTCATGTAGCGCAGCGATAAAAGTTGTTATCGGCTCCCCTTCTTTTTGCTTCCGCGAATAGAACTTTTCAACTTCAAGTATAGGATGCTTCCTTGGTACAAAGAACTTGTTCACAACTTCTATCAGTTCCCCAAACACAACTTCGCTTGGCTTCCTAGGTGCCAACAATGATACGATTAGCCCGTACGCCTCCTTCCCACACTGCGACAGAAAGAGGGCCCGCTTTTGCACGTCGTCAATGGGTCCCGCTGCGTCCAAAGCAAAAAACAACTGCTCCCTGTAGTTTTCCCAGTTGTCTTTGTAAGGCTCGAATTTTCCAGGCAGAACTAAACTTGCTACGTGTGCAGCGGCAAATCCGGTATTCGTCGTCGCCATTGTAATAGATCTAGGGCTCCTCGGGACTTCAGTAGTAATAAAAACATATAAGTTTATCCAAGACCATGTTTTATTCCTTTTAGCGGGAAATCAACTGACATTGACATTACAATCTATTTATCAATCAACATCATACATTACAGTACCTAAGTAAAATGAATGCACAATACCAAGAATGAGTAAAACCTTTTAAAGTTTTAAAACTTTTGGTGATTATTTCTAATAGCTGGTCAATATAAAATCACACATAAAGAAGGGGATGCGTCTAGATTTACGATAGTGGACTGTATAGCGGTTTAAAAGAACTTTGCAATAGGTAATTTCAGGACGGATGTCTGCTGTAATATAGGTACGTAGGGAGAAAGGACACAGTTTACAGCAGTCAGGATATGAAACACATACACGTACCTTCTTCTGGAACGGCTGCGACGTCACGGGGCAGGAAGGCGTCCTTGACACACGGTAGCCAGAAGCTTTACAGCATGCTGTTCAGTTTATCCGAAAGAATCACAGAAAGTTATGTGCACACACTTGATTTAAAGTAATTTATATATTTAGCAGTTTTTTCCAATGAATTTCCACAAATCACGAACACAGGTAAGTAATGGCGGAGCGGCACACGTCATTAGCGGATTAGCGTATGAGGGCAACTGGTTGGTCCATTTCTCCAATCGTTGCAACTATTGTTGTCTTCAGAACGAGACAGCGCGATATCACGTGTATGTGAAGGAAAAGGATAGATAGGAAAGGGAATTGCAAGATGCTAATTTCCACCATATTCCCCCCCTTGAAGGTTTCCTTCAAAAATAAAAATAAAAAGATATGTAAAGCGTGGCGGTATAATTAAACTATAACAATAAAGAGCGAATAAGATACGAAACGATGCATTAAAATTAAAATAAACTATTAAATGAGCGGTTGGAAAAAATATCCTTATATCAAGAATGTTATGCTCACCCTACTGAATTGGAAGCGGCGACAATTTAGTTGTCGGACGCATATATGAACTATCTCCCGCAATCACTCTTGCACAGCGAACCTGGCCGTCTTTGCCTGGAAAGACTTCAGCAACTCTTCCAAGTTTCCAAGACAGAGGGGGGGCGTTTTCATTATTAAGAAGAACTATTGTTCCTACAGTAAGAGAATTACTTGCGGTATTCCATTTTTCACGCATTTGTAAACTATGGAGGTATTCATTTTTGAACCTTTTCCAGAACGTTTGAACAATCGCATCCAATAAGGAGTGACGCGATAACAAATTTTCCCGTTCATTGCTAACATCAGCAGCGGGTAAAAATGCTAGAGGTTGCGTACAAAGAAAGTGTGACGGTGTCAATGCAGTTGGCTCCGAGGGATCGGTACTCAGAACATACAAAGGTCGACGGTTAAGTACAGCCTCGACTTGATTAAGCACCGTAAGCATTTCCTCGTACGTAAGAATTTGTCTATCGATGACTTGAAAGAGAAGGGATTTGATACTTTTTATGTTAGCTTCCCAAAGTCCGCCGAATTGGCTGCCTAGGGGAGGTGACCTCTTACAGGTAATTTGATGTTTAGCGAGTTCATTACAGAAGAGAGAGTAGTACTCTTCTGTTTCTAGAAACTTAAATAAATCGTTTAGGTATGATTGCGAAGCGACAAAATTAGTCCCGTTGTCACTATATAAAAACTTACAAGGACCGCGACGAGAAAGAAAGCGTTTGAAGGCGTTTAGAAACGTAGCGGAACTAAGGTCGGTAGCTAGCTCAATGTGCACTGCTTTAGTTACCAAGCACACAAAAACGCAGAGATAAGCCTATTGACTGTGTATACCTCGTTTTCTAGTGGGAGTTATTATCAGAGGGCCTGCATAGTCAACACCCGTGTGCGTAAATGCCTTACTACAAGGTTCCACTCGACAACTAGGTAAATCGGCCATTGATGAAAAGGTATTTTTTGGATTAAGTTTAAAACGGATTAAACATTTATGAATGCGATGACGCACAAGACGTCTGGCGGATAGAAACCAATATTTCTGGCGTAATATTGACATGAGTAGTTGTGGACCGGCGTGACTGTTTTCACGATGGTAAAACTCAACAATTAACTCCGAAATGTGCCCTTTTTTAGGCATAAGAGCGGGCTGTGTACAGATACACAAATACATTTGTCCGATTGATCCGATGTATATCGGCTTGTAGATTATACAAATGATCATTTAGAGACAGGCCAATATCAGTTATGGCGCTGCCATCTAATACAATGCGAACCTTTGTAGTAGACTTGTCGTCTCGGACTACAGGGTGATGCGGCAGGTAATAACCTGGTGACGAACATTGGTCTGGAGATACGCGCGTTAAAATACCTTTGTCTATATAGTCAGATATTATATCGTTATACTTCCCATACAAATCAGGTGAGTTTACAAGTTTCCTTTCCAGAGACAAGAATCTCCTTTTCGCTGTTATGTAAGAGTTGCCTAACTTTTGTGGATCATCTTTAAAGGGAAGCATGACTACATAACTACCGTCTTCATTACGCGTAGTCGTGGAAGTATAGATTTCTTCACAACGTTTTTCATCGGGACTTAAATGTAACGGAGATGGTGGTTCCTCGGTGTACCAGAATCTTTCCACCAGCTTATGAAGGGGATCAGCGGTAAAGGCACAAAGAGTGTGCAATGAAGAGCTCGGTGACTCAATGGGTGCGTTTCCCATAACTATGTAACCTAAAGTAGTTTCTAAGGCTACTGGCATGTTGGTAGCCGTGACCTTGTTGAATAAGAGAATTTGACAATAAACATTCACACCTAAGAGAAGGTCTATCGGACCGGGTTCCGAAAAGTCGTCATCAGCCATAGGTAGGTTACGTATATGACTCAATGCGCTGACATCGACGCGCGAATCAGGTAATTGTGATGTAATGTGATCTACAATCATAGGCTTGATGTGATATTCATTGTCATCATCAAAGCGGGAAGAAAATCTGAGTGCGGTCACGCCCAGAATTTTCTGCGAAGCGCCTCCTATACCTTGTACCTTAGAGAAACGGCTTTGTGTACAAATAGGAAGCGATAAAAGCTTACTGCACGCTGAAGAGATGTACTCGCTTTGTGAGCCGGGGTCAATAAGGCATCTTAAGTAATGAGTGCGATTAAATTTATCAATAAATTTAACTTTAGCCGTGGCCAATAGCGCTGTTGTTATTGCGTATGAAGCATGATCGTAAGAAACAGTACAAACTGAGGTACTGTTTGAATCATTAGCGGGAGCGGGAGCGGGCAAGCAAGAGTCGACCTTAAGCGCTAAGGGCGCAATGTCGATTGCAGACGCGCATTTATGTGCACGGGGGAGGGCGTATACACAGACGCAGCAGGGCTAGCGTCATGAGCGATAGCGGGTGATTTATTATCAGCGGATGTTTCCGAAACATTTATCGTTTTATTAGCGGGAGGATTAAAGTGCAAGAGCGAGTGGTGCCTGTCCGAACAGTGGGCACAAGTATGTGTGGAATTACATTTCCTTAAATTGTGTTTCACACTCAAACAGTTGGTACAAAACGAATTATCCTTTATAAATTTATACCTATTTTGAGGAGTCAGCCTTTTAAATGCAAAACAACGATAAAGCTGATCGTGATTGTCGCGCTAACATAAAGTGCATTTTGACTCATTATTTGTGTTACTACATTCGTCAGTATTCACAAAAGATTTTGTCTGTGCGCTAGACTTCGCACTAGGTGTAGGTACATGAGCGCGCGCCCTTTGTTGCACTGGCGATTTTGAAGAAGGTTCAGCTAATCGCGATAGTGTTTTGCTTTGTTCTTTTACAAATTCAATTAGGTTTGAGTAGGTTGGCATTTTTTCCCTACGATAATTCAATTCAAATGATTTGACAGTCTCCGAGTCCAGCTTCTGGAGCGCGAGGTGCAATAGAATAAATTCAGATAGGTCACCAAGGCTTAATTGCTTAAGAGCTCCTACAGACGTGTCAAAGTTATCTAAGAATAACTCCAAACCTGCAGCGGTATTGGCAGTAAGCGATTTAAAAGATAACAACTGATTGAGATATGAGCTAGCTAGTAGTCTGGGGTCATCGTACCTTTGTATCAGAGCCTCCCATATAATAGGGTAATTTTCAGCGGTCGGAGGCAAACGAGCACATACGGACGCAGCGGACCCGGACAATTTACCAACCAAATAATAAACCTTATCACTATCTGACAGTGACGTGTTTTCATGAATAGTGCATTTGAACTGTTGATAAAAAAGTGGCCATGTTCGAATATCACCATCAAAACTGCGCAATTCTATCGCAGGGAGTTTCGGCCTAGGTCGTTCACTTTGCAAGAAAGATTCACCTTTAGTGAGTGGCGAATGACTCACACAGACTTGTTTGATATAACAATACATTATGTCGAAGTTAGTCCATTCTTGGTACCTAACAGTGTGTTTGGGATTTATTTTTAGCGAAACTGCGTTATAAGAATCTAATATCCTTTCAAAATCTTTATGCAATTGATCGATATTAAACGCACTGTGTTGCAAAGACTGAAATTGCGAAGAATCGACTTGTACTTTCATAGCGACGTCATAAATACCTTGCATGCGGGCGAATAAAAGTTCCCGCTTAGACTCAAGCATACGTTGTTGTGCGCTATCCTCATCGTAACTTTCGTCAACAGTATCTTCATTTTTATTCTTTTTACTCATTGTAAATAACTAGTAGAATAAATGCGAAAACAATAAACTTCCAAGGACAAAGTAAAACAACCAGTAGGTAATTAAATGTAACGGCGCAACAAAGCAATGCAAAGCGAGCAAATATGCCTAAAGTTGACACAGATTAAGGGAGGTCAAATAGTTACTACACTGGCGTATTACGAAAACAATTATTAGCGGTGTGTGCCAGGGAATATCAAATAGTAACTAAAGAATGATTCTACGAAGGAAAGATTTAAACGCGTAGAACCACAAAACAGGCGATACCTACTTGTCTTTAGCGTAATGAAATTGTGTGTGTGTGGGTGTGACTAACCAGAGTGCTGCGTTACGAGCGAACCCACAGCGATAACGGAAAAATAATGATTTTATAACTCGAATTGCGGGTAGACTTTCTTGTGACGATGATAATTATGGCGAACGAGTACGTTTGCACCAATTTTACAACTGGGTCGTAACGTAACACATAAATTGAAAAATAGGTATTGCCTTGGGTAAGTATTAAATGAGCGTGCGTGACAATGGAATAGCAATAACATGTTTGTTCCTAGTTCATAGATAGATTCAGCGAAGCGGGTGCGAAAAAATAAATATCTATAACTTGGCCAACAAGAGTGATTGCGAGCGAGAATATGATAAATTATCAGTAGGAATGTAGTTAAAGTTTATCTACCTAGCGGGATAACAAACAAGTGTGTAACCATGTGGATTTCAAGAGAAATATTTTTACTAATGGACAGCGATAGGCTCCTGTCCGGGCGAGTAATTTTAAGATTGAACAATTAAATAAGACGGATTATGTTTAGAGATGGAAATATCTAAAAATATCCGTGCTCGCTAGGACCAAATTTTATGGTGATTATTTCTAATAGCTGGTCAATATAAAATCACACATAAAGAAGGGGATGCGTCTAGATTTACGATAGTGGACTGTATAGCGGTTTAAAAGCACTTTGCAATAGGTAATTTCAGGACGGGTGTCTGCTGTAATATAGGTACGTAGGGAGAAAGGACACAGTTTACAGCAGTCAGGATATGAAACACATACACGTACCTTCTTCTGGAACGGCTGCGACGTCACGGGGCAGGAAGGCGTCGGTGACACACGGTAGCCAGAAGCTTTACAGCATGCTGTTCAGTTTATCCGAAAGAATCACAGAAAGTTATGTGCACACACTTGATTTAAAGTAATTTATATATTTAGCTCATGTTCTCTACTTTCGCGAGGGTGATAAAACATCCCAGGGTGGCGTAGGTTTCCTCGTCAATAAGGCCCTCTCTAACAACGTCGAAGAAATCTCCAGTGTGTCGACCAGGGTAGCGTACCTGATCCTTCGGCTGTCTAAGCGCTACAGCTTGAAGGTCATTCAGGTTTACGCACCGACCTCGACACACTCGGATGATGAAGTGGAGGATATGTACGAAGACATATCCAAAGCCTTACATCACACCATCAAGGCTCACTTCAACGTTGTTATGGGGGACTTTAACGGCAAGGTGGGAACCCAGATTGGCGACGAATCCCGAATAGGCCCGCATGGTTTTGGTGTTCGAAATCACAGGGGACAAATGCTTGTCAACTTCCTTGAGAAGGAGGGGTTGTTCTTAATTTCTTTCTTTAAGAAACAGCCCCAAAGGAAGTGGACATGGCGGAGTCCCGATTCTGTGACGAAAAATGAGATCGACTTCATCATGACGGATAGCAAGCATATATTCAGAGATGTCTCAGTGATCAACAGGTTCAATACCGGATCTGATCACCGACTCCTTCGAGGCTCTCTGAATATAAATTTGAAGCTTGAAAGAAACCGTCTGATGAAGTCCACGCTCCGACCGAACCCAATCCAAATCATGGCGGGCACCGAGAAGTTTCAGCAGCTTCTCGGGGATAGATTCGCTGCCTTGGAACCCACTGATGACGCTGACGAGACCCTACATAATCTGGTCGAAACTTTGAGGGACGAGGGCATCAAGTTTTGCAAAAAGCAGCGTACGGGTAAGAAGTCCAAACTCTCGGATGAGACTCTTGGGCTGATGACAAAAAGACGGGAAACCACCCAAGCGACTTCGTCGGAAAGGTCAGACCTGAACAAGCGAATTGCGAAGATGGTACGGCGTGACCTTCGGAGCTCCAATACACGCCTCATTGAAGAGGCGATAGAGCGAAACCGAGGGTCCAAAGTATTCACTCAGCAGCTTGGCAGGAGCCACCTGACGAAGCTTACAACGCACGACGGAAGGACCGTATTGTCGAAGCCGGAGATATCGGCCGAGATAGAGGACTTTTATGGCCGTTTATACGCTGCACATGCCCCCCGTTCCCAACGAGACGACCACGATTCTAGAGCCACCTTGATACGCCACTATACCGACGAACTGCCAGACATCAGTCAAGACGAGATCGTGTTAGCTCTGAGGCAGCTTAAAAATGGAAAAGCCCCCGGTGAGGACGGAATAACATCAGAGCTTTTGAAAGCTGGAGGATACCCTGTTATACAGGAGTTACAGAGCCTCTTCAACGCCGTCCTTCACAGTGGGAGAACTCCAAAGGCGTGGAGTGGGAGTTTG
The DNA here is from genome assembly GCA_963931895.1 of Eupithecia pulchellata. NCBI lineage: Eukaryota > Metazoa > Arthropoda > Insecta > Lepidoptera > Geometridae > Eupithecia > Eupithecia pulchellata. The sequence continues at coordinate 1,278,497 of OZ007551.1, read as the reverse complement.
GTGGTGCTCTTTTTTAAGAAGGGAGATAAAACCCTTCTTAAAAATTATAGACCCATCTCGCTCCTAAGTCACGTCTATAAGCTTTTCTCACGAGTTATATCGAACCGTCTCGCCAGGAGACTCGACGAGTTTCAGCCACCGGAGCAGGCTGGGTTTCGCGGAGGATATGGTACCATAGATCACATTCACACAGTGAGGCAGATTATACAGAAGTCCGAAGAGTATAATCAGCCCCTGTGTCTGGCTTTTGTGGACTATGAGAAGGCCTTTGACTCCGTTGAAACCTGGGCTGTTCTACAATCCTTACAGCGATGCCAAGTAGACTATCGTTATATCGAGGTGCTGAGATGTCTTTACGAAGCCGCCACTATGAGTGTCCGAGTACAGGACCAGCAGACTAAACCTATCCAACTGCGCAGAGGAGTGAGGCAGGGGGATGTCATATCCCCGAAACTGTTCACGAGCGCGTTGGAAGATATGTTTAAGACGCTGGACTGGAAAGACAAGGGCATCAACATAAACGGCGAGTACATCTCACACCTGCGATTCGCTGATGACATAGTCTTAATGGCGGAGTCGCTAGAGGAGCTGAACCGGATGCTGGACAGTCTAGCTTCAGCCTCCCGATGTATCGGTCTTGGCATGAATTTGGATAAAACCAAAGTCATGATCAATGGCCACATTGATCCAAGACCGGTGATCGTACATGGCCACCTCCTCGAAATTGTTTCTGAGTACACTTACCTCGGGCAGATTTTGCAGTTGGGTAAAAACAATTTCGAGAAGGAAGCCAAGAGGAGGATCCAGCTAGGCTGGGCAGCGTTCGGAAAACTACGTCGAGTCTTCTCGTCATCCATACCGCAATGTTTAAAAACTAAAGTTTTTAATCAGTGCGTCCTACCAGTTATGACCTACGGAGCTGAGACGTGGACACTCACGATAGGGTTGGTCCACCAGTTCAAAGTCGCTCAGCGAGCTATGGAAAGAGCTATGCTCGGAGTTTCTCTGAAGGATAGGATTCGTAACGAATACATCCGACAGAGAACTAAAGTCATCGACATAGCTCAGAGAATTAGCAAACTGAAGTGGCAGTGGGCCGGCCATATATCGCGAAGAACCGATAACCGCTGGGGTAAACGTGTTCTTGAGTGGAGACCGCGACTTGGTAAACGTAGTGTAGGACGCCCTCCGGCCAGGTGGGATGACGATCTGCGAAAGACTGCTGGCAGATGCTGGATGCGACAAGCCGAAGACAGGGCGCTATGGCGCTCATTAGGGGAGGCCTATGTCCAACAGTGGACTAACATGGGCTGATGATGATGATGATATATTTAGCAGTTTTTTCCAATGAATTTCCACAAATCACGAACACAGGTAAGTAATGGCGGAGCGGCACACGTCATTAGCGGATTAGCGTATGAGGGCAACTGGTTGGTCCATTTCTCCAATCGTTGCAACTATTGTTGTCTTCAGAACGAGACAGCGCGATATCACGTGTATGTGAAGGAAAAGGATAGATAGGAAAGGGAATTGCAAGATGCTGATTTCCACCAACTTTTAACTTATTGCTAAAACCTGTTAATAGATAAATAGCTAACATAACTTTAACATTACTTAGAAGATTCTGACGAGGCATTTCTAAAATAAGTTAAATATTTTGACAATAATGTCTGCTGAATAACTGCTTTCCCAAATAAGATAATATAATGAAAATATGCAAGTAGCTCAAAGATCCTCTCTCTTCCTCACTAAATGGCAGCCATGAAAGTTATTTCCATGAGGTTTAAGGCTACCATTGAATGAGGAAGAGGTTATTTTCAAACATAACTAGATCTAGTTACCCATTTTATTATATAAATTAATCTTTCATAATTCTATGTACTAACATTTACTTTCATATAAACTAAATCTAGCAGGACTGATTCAAAAATTAAGACTTAAAAAAACTTGGGCCTACTGCTTTACCCTTTCGGCTGTATGCGTTAAGCTAATAGTTAAATTGTCCTAAAAACTTGTTAGCACTCAGATCCAGTTTTTTGTAATTTAATTTTGTATGTAGATATATAAAAGGCAAATTATATCTTATAGATACTAAGAAATGACATGCTTTTGTAGGCTAGTTTATTATACTTGAAGTCATATTATAATGAGGTGGATAAATCTTGATAGAGATGTAGTTGAAGAAATTTCTACACATTACTCGGGTTAAGTCAATTGACAATAGCTGTTTATAATAGCTCACCACATTTGATTTAATTTGTTTAATCAATATTATTCAAAATTTCCATGCATCGCATTAAAGGTACAGTGGCATCAATATGTTTGATAGGTGTATTCTTTTTTTGGTCCCCGTCCGTAGGTATTGTGCCAATACACTGTCTGAGTGAAAGGCTATCTTTGGTGTTATTGTTTCCTACGGTGGTGTACAGAGATTCTGGTTTAAGATACATATGATCTGTGTATGCGAATTCACCAGAATTCTGTCTTCCTTCTGTAAATGTGCCTTCCAATGGCTGTTCATCCACTTCATCTGTTAATGGGTCATGTTTCTCTGGTTTCGTTGTTGCTATCGTAAATTGCTGCAAATTTGATGTATTTGCGACATCTTGTAGTTCAAAGTTGGATATTTTAGGGTTTACTGACTTTTTAATAGGTTTATAGTGATTAATTATTCTTGACTTATCAAATTGAGATTTGCTCAAAAGGTAATGCATTGAGTTGACTTTACAGTTCATCTCAGATTGCTTGTGGTTATGAGATTTTATAATTCTATTTGATTTACCGGTTGTTTTCACAGATTTGTTACAAAAAATTGTTGTTGATAAACCATAGAAAACTTCTTTACTGGGAACAGCATCATGATCATTTATATTTTTCTGCTGTATCGAGGCACCCACATCGGCAACATCTAGAAAGTCTTTTGTTTGAGTGTTGCGAGGTTCGGCTTCACTATTGTAAATAAAGTCTAAATTAGGTAATTTTGAAAAGTCAATGTTCTTTGGTTCTGGTGCGGAAAATATTGTACCTCGTTCTAAGCTGCTGGTGTATGTCATTAGTGGTACTGAAATTGTGTTCGAGTTACCAGCAGGTTTTTTGACACGATATCGCTCATTATGCTTAATTGTCTCTAAGCATGTCATTAGCGGTTGATTATAGTCAATGACAAGTTCATTGTCAGCTAAAATATTCTTCACAGCAACCTTTTTTTCGTCACTTACTGCTAATCCACATGTTTCAGGTGAGCTAACTGCAATAATAAATTTTTTGGCATAGGTACACTTACACATATAATTTTGCTTATAATGTTGGATCAAAAACTTTAACTAAAAACATGAATTTAAGTCAAAATTTGCTTTACTTATACTACGCTTTAGTTATACTTATATGATGTAAATGAACAATATAATTACCTCTCATAGCAGATTTAGGCCAAAGAGCCATGATGCTGTCTGGCAGAGAAGGGTATTGTGAAATAGTTGGCAGGGTAACTTTATGCAATCGGGAGCCCCGTGGAGAAAAGCATTCCTGAGGGAAGTGTGCATCACACACTACTTGTTCATACAGCTTTGAAAGTGGCATATAGACAAGACTTTCCATTCCGATGGCACGGATCCATGCCCTGCACCTGTTACAAAGTCACACCTATTATTTTATTACACTTCTTTCTATACAAATAGATTATATTATTTATGTTATTGCATTATTTGTTTATTTACCTAAATTGACAACAGAATTATCAATTGTAAGTATCTACTGAAAGTTCTATTGTGAATGAAAGACTAAGACATAGAATACCTTTTAAACTTTGTTATCTAAGTATACCTATTTGTATTATAGCTGTAGCATAAAGTAACTAGCAATTTTTTTATTTTTGAATATTAGAGCCGACCAAGATGTTCCTGTTTACTTGAGGTAAGTTATGATTTGAAGCGCGAAAGTAACTTTTGCCATTTATCTTTTTGTGAGGTTTGGCTGTGAACGTCACAGGAGGACCTAAGTTACTATAATAATATATACGAAGCTGCTCGCAAAAGTAGTAGGTACAGCATAGGTACAGTTTCTTACTTGTCAGTTTCACGCGGGAATCGATAAAAACGCCTTTTTCTCCTCCCGATCACCTCCATCTCGTTGCAAACTACACATTTTGAGCAGTTGAGATCACATGCTTTATTCATATTGGCAAAACAAAAGCGACTATAGAGAAAGAAATTGCTCAGAACTTTAGAGTAAACACTTCTTTTCTGTAGCCAGTGAAAAGAAAATCAATCATGAAGATGGTACAAGCCATAGATATAATTTCTTACTTTACGTTACTACTACCTACGGTACACAACTACAAGCTAAGCTGGCTGGCTTGGCTGTACGTACAAGGCATCAGTGTTGCCGCAACTGAGATCCCAAAGGCACATAATAAAAAAAAAGGTAGGTACAGCTTGGCAAAAATGTTTAGAATCAGAACTAAAATTACATTATACCTACTGGCAACCCCGTTCAGTGTCTGTGGTTGGTGTTGGTGTCAAGCAGAGGTACAAGTAACGTCAGATAGTCGTAAATATTTTGTATTTAATAGTGAATCTATCAATTTCGTGAGTTTATTGTGACTAGGAGTGTTTCAAAATGAATAAAACTCTCCGGAGCAGTGCCAGAGAAGTGATTTATAAAGTTTACAAGCGGTGTTTGTTGGAAAACGAAGCAGGAACAATGTTGTCTGATCTCGATAAAGTTTTTCAGAGAACCGCCGAAATGACAGGTATTCAATTAAGTTGAAATCATTTTACTAATCAGATACGGTTATATTAGTATATTTTACTGGTTCTAAACCGTCTCGTATATTAAAATTGATAAATAATTAAACTATTATTTGTAGGTAGACTTGTTTGGGAAAGCGTGGAAAGTATTTTTAAAAAAACAATAAAAATTAAATTGATTTTGAATTTAATAATTAATGATTTTACAATGACGACTGAAATACGACTGGGGCTTTGAGTCCGGAGTTCTCGCATCACAGGACGTCGATAAGAACGGTCTAGACGCTAAGTCAGCGTTAGATTCGTGAGAATCTAACGTGGGCGTTTCTTATTAAACAAGTGATGACCGATCTTATGTGGACCTGAATACAGACCCTGATGCCATAACTCCTCCCTCCTGTAGTTCGAGATTATCCTCGGGATTATCTCGAATTTTCCCCCTTTTACAAAATAATTTCTTAACTCTATGTTTAAATGCTAACAATAAAAGACAAACAGTTAAAAGAACGCATAACGTTAAGTTTCCTATACTAACACTTTTATAATCTAGAGCACTATGATTAATTTCACTATCACTATAATTTTCACTTCCACTTTTCTGCAATAAGTAATTCAAGAACTGGATGTCAGCAAGATCAATTCCATTGAGATTGACGGGTTTTCTCTCGATATCCGATGAACGGGTCAATATTTTAGGTAAGTTAACAATAGGAATCTTTGTAAAGATTATGTCTTTTCCATGAGTGAGATGTCTTTTTAGTTTCAAATTACTAAATTTAACTTGACAATCATCGTCTAAAGTTATGAGATATGTTCCACAGATATTTTCCTGGATAATCTCGTTCTCGCAATATTTGGTGAGTGACGTTTCAGTTTTGCTGTAAATTATCCATCGATTAGGCTGTATGAGAAAAGCCTTGATTTCGTTAATGATAACAGGAACCGGGTGACAGCTAGAGATGTTGGTAGAAAATGTCATGAGCTCCGTGATGCATAAGTCTTCCATAAGTGACGGATCATTGCTCTCAAAGCACAGGAAACGAGCTTCATCGATTTCTCGGCATGACTGGGAGAGCGGCTTCGCTTTCAACCCTTTCATTAGGATGTAAGGATATTTAGGGAGTATAAGGACTGTCTGGTGGGTAACTCTATCGTCAATGGGTAAAGGTGTCAATTTAAAATAGTTAAAAACTTCATTTCTTATTAATGGTATTTGCATTATTAACTTTATCTGATTTTGTTTTATATACGCTTTCATTTCTATACACTGTTCTAATTTTACAATGTTTTCTTGATTTACAGGATAAACTAATTTACTAGTTTTTTCGATTTCTTTTAACAATACAATCAGTTCATTAGTATCTAAAATAGATGGATGTAACATTTTATTTCTAGCAAAAGTTATAGCCGTTTCAATCTCATTCAATCGCATGTAGAGAGTCTGGAAGTTATGTAAAAAGACGTTATAAATGTGTATAATTTTGTTAGCAGTTTGGGTTAATTTAGAATTATTTAAACCACGATTTAGATCTTGAATACTAGTCTCAATTTGAATGAAATTGCTTTTGGTAGAGTTGGCTATTTCAGAAAGTTTACCCATCATTTCAGCGACTATTGTCATTTTCTTATCAACGGCATCTTGCTTAGATTTTACTTCATGAATTAGCTTTTCATACAACACAGCGTCGTCATTATCCAGATTACCTGTAATTGTCTTGATAAAAGTACCAAGAGGATTTATGAGACCGCGCTTAGATCTTACCGATGGAATCAATTGCTCATACTTTTCTAAAGTTATATTCATGTTAAAATCAGTTTCCAATTCTACTTCATTAAAATCATAATCGAAAATTTTGATATCATAGCAGTTTTGAACTTGTCTCTTAAGTCTTACGTAACTATCGATATTTAATTCCAATTGATCATGGATGTGTTGTAAGTCTAAGATTTTGATTACAGTCCATGTATCGTGGCTAACAACAGCTTGACCTTCCTTTACAGGTAACAGCCCTGGGTTCTTGTCAATCAGCTGCAGTTGAAGGGCCTGGCTGTGGATCACTAGGACTGCCAGAAGGACCAACCTGTGGAGGACGTCTTATATCTTTAATTGGAACTTTTGTATTCCTATTATGAGTAGTTACTGGTACAATATTTCGTTGAATGGCTCCGATGACTTGAGCTTTCTGATATCGAGGTTTATCTTTACTACGCCTAGTATTCACTCCTTTGATAAATACCGTATCGCCTACATCTATGTCAAAATCCTTTTCTCCACCACGTTTTTCGATGGCCGCTGATTTTTTATCGATTATTTTCTCTGTAAGATATTCGTACAAAAATTTTGTTCGTTTTGCGTGTTCTTTAACCAATTGTTGCGTAAACTGTTTATTAAAATCTACATGAAATGCGCTATTACTTTCTGTGTGGCCAAAAACTACTTCGAAAGGTGTAAGACCGGTGGTAGAGTGGATAGAATGATTATATGACATTATAGCGTAAGCCATAATAGATGCAGCATCAGTGATTTTTTGTTCGTACTTTGCTATACGGTAAATCTCTATAAGGGTTGAATGGAATCTCTCGACTATCCCCATAGAGTTGGGGTTATGTGGAGTACCGATGTGCAGGTCGATTTTATAAAATGACATCATTTCTTTCATCAATGTATTATTAAACTCGGTCCCTGGATCCGAGCTTATTCTACAAGGTGTTCCGTATAAAGAGAAGTATTTTATGAGTGCTCTATCGCTTCAGGGGTGGATTTAGTGCTGATTTCAAACGCTTGACCAAGTTTGCTGAAGGCATCTACTATTGTCAGGTAATGTTTTCCGTCGATTGAGAATGTATCTATAAATAATTCCTGAAAAGGTTTAATTTGAGTTTGTGATAGTTGTAATTCCGGTTTTAAAGGTTTTCGATCGTATTTCATTTTTTTACAAAGTTCGCATGCGTTGATAATACTGGCTACTGTTTGATCCATGTTATTCCAGTAAAAGGTACGTCTTAGATGTACTAACGTTTCTTTTATTCCCCTGTGACTGTTCTTACCTTCGTGATATTTGAGCACAATGTTTCGTTGTTCTTCTTCGCTATCTACATAAACTACTCTCTTAGTACACTCATAGAATTTAACCGTGCCCTTTTGAAAAAGTGACAGGGTGACTTCTGAAAATTGTTTGCGGTGTAATGAGTCTTCAAAATAAAAGAAATATTTTATTTTGGGTCGAATATAGCCTTTCAGAAATCTTTTTACCAAATCCGAGTTATTTGTTGGTAAGTGTACTTCCAACACCTTTTGTTTTGACCTAGATATGTCTTTTACCGACAATTCATTTCTGTTCCAAGAATGAACCAGAATCTGGTTTGGTTTCGTGTCAATGGCCTCTTGGAGGATAAAAATACCATCAGTATCTAAGTCACGCGCCGAATGTACCGTGCCTATGCTTTCCGGCTGACCTTCAGAGGCAGTGGCAGTGCTACTACCCAAAGATGGAACCGAATACGGAGATCGCCTACCACCCGCTACTGACTTATTGCTTTTTTCCGATCTAGATGATATTGTTATCGGAGACGGTGTTCTTTCACGAGGGGTAGAAACTCGAGAATTGTGCTTTTCATCTTTACTTAACCGAGCAATTTCTTTGGTTAAATCGTTTATGTGTTGCTGGAGTTTTTGCTCCTTACTGTCAAAATTTACCTTCATTGAAACATCATCATTCTCTCCTAGCACGTTTAATCTAATTCGAGATAAGGCATCTGCGTTTGAATTTAGTCTGCCTTCCTTATGTTGAATATCATAATCAAATTCCGATAATCTTAATTTCCATCGTGTTAATTTACTATTGGGTTCTTTTAAAGATTTAAGCCATGTTAAAGGTCTGTGATCTGTATAAATCATGAATTTACGTCCATATAAATAGGGACGAAAATGTTTCACAGCCCATACTATTGCAAGAAGTTCTTTTTCGATGGTACTGTATCTCGTTTCGGCGTCATTCAAAGTCCTACTCGCGTAAGCTATCGGCTTATCATTCCCTTTAGGTCCTTGCGATAAGACAGCGCCTATTGCAAAGTTGGAAGCATCCGTCGTGAGGACAAATGGCTTGGAAAAGTCAGGAAATTGCAAGAGCGGCGCGTTTGTTAAAAGCTCTTTACACTTTTCAAATGCGTCGATGTATTCTCTTTTAGTGTAATCAATTTTATTCCTTTTTTTTAAACAATAGGTAAGTGGTTGTGTCAATTTAGCAAAATCTTTTATGAATTTACGGTAGTATCCTACTAGACCAAGGAAACTTTTAATTTCTGTTGTTGTTTTTGGTAAAGGAAAATTCATGACTGCTTTGATTTTATCGTCGTTAGGTAAAAGGCCGTCCTTAGTGATGGTATGACCTAAATAAAGGACTTCTTTTCTGAGAAATTCGCATTTATCAAGGGTTACTTTCAAATTCGTTTCCCTAAGCTTTTCGAATATTTTTCGAAGTTTGTCTACGTGTTCTTGCAGGCTTGAGGAATATACTATGATATCGTCAAGATATACTAAGCAGTGGATACCCTGAAGACCTCGCAGTATATTATCCATCGCACGTTGAAACGTCGCTGGAGCTGTTTTCAAGCCAAACGGTAGCCTTTTAAATTCATAATGACCCGTCTGGGTTGAAAAAGCAGTCTTTGGTCTATCCGCCTCATTAACTTCTATTTGATGATACCCACTAGCAAGGTCTAAAGTGCTAAAGTATTGAGCTTTGCCAATCTTATCAAGAAGATCAGTGATGTTGGGTAGCGGATACTTATCATCGACTGTGATCTCATTTAGGCGACGATAATCGATCACCATTCTATATTTTCTTTCCCCAGATGCGTCTAGCTTTTTTGGAACCAGATGAACTGGAGCGCTCCATGGAGAGTGTGAGTCTGTAATTACGTTATCTGCCAATAGTTTTTCTACCTGTTTATTAATTTCTTGATTAAGAATAGGTGGGTGTCGATAAGGTCGAATGTAAATCGGGTCTTCGTTGGTTGTCCTGATGTTATGTTTCACTTGATTCGTGAAGGACAAAGGAATCTTGTCGCTATAAAATATGTCACGGTATTCGTTGCATAATTTATATATGTTTTCACGCTCTTCCTTATTCATGTGATCTAACCGTAACTTCCCTAAGTTTTCTTTCAAAATGTCATCAATCATGCATTCATCTTTCGTAAAATTTACCTCACATTCCTCATTTTCGAATACAGTGACTTCAAATGGTTTCTTTAACTGAAATTTATAGGTTTTATCTGTTACATTTTGAATGACCGTTTCAGCAAAATAGTTCTCACACTTAACTAAAGCGGTAGGCATGCGGACGCCTTCCTGAAACTGCAGAAATTCAATAATAGCATCACCTGTTTTCAGCGTCGTGGGGATTTTAACTCTAGTCTCAGATCGTGGCGGTACATCAATCTCATACGGTGGATTATAGACGATTGGAATAGCCGCATTGTGTGTTACTAACATTTGGTTGCACATATCGATGTTAGCTCCTAACTTTTTCAGGAGGTCGGATCCTATCAAGCCATCATATCGTCCATCAACATCATAAACGTAGAATTTATGAGGAAGTGTACTTCTAAAGGTCTTAAGAAGTGGTATGTATATGATCTCATTATGCATGCTTTGAGCATGAGTACTTACCACTGTGAACGGCTCGTAGTATCTGAATTCGTTGAAGAATTTATGCGCCTTTGCAGGGCTTATAAAAGACCTACTACTTCCGGTGTCAATCAAAAACTTTGCGCCTATTTCAGGGATGTCAATGTGAGGCAATTTTAATATACTGTTACAATAGTTTAGATTTATCATTTCACCGTATCGTTCGAGGCCTTTTCCTGAAAATTTTCAGGTTTCTGTTCCATATTTACTTTATCCGTGTTTGTGATTTCCGGATTAAAGGAGTTGGAGTTATTTCCATCGAGCTCAATGTAGTTGCAATCACCTACTGGATACTCTACATAGTCATACATATCATTCATACTCGTGTCATAACCATAATCACTATCAAATCCAGTGCCATCCATGAAATACAGATCATTCGCAATCATGTTTTGTCTAATCGGGGCAGTGCGCATTGATACATCGGTATCTTGAAGCCTAGGTGCCTGAACCTGTTGTTGGGGCGCACCAAATTTATTTTGGTTTTGAGGTTGGTTTTGTGGCATACCGAATTTGTAAGCTCCATATTGAAATGGTGCACGTTGCGGAACAGCCTGAAAGCCTGTGCCGAAATTACGTTGCGGTAAATTCTGAGGTATACCAAAACGAAAGCCTTGAGGAGGCGGTGCGAATCGCAATTGTGGAACAAAGTTTGGTCTGAATCCACCTTGATTTTGAGGAATGCCGAATCTAAAATTGCTATGGGGAATTCCAGGTCTGAAGTTATTTTGTGGAATGCCAAATTTAAAACCCTGGCCTTGAGCCGCCGCCGGATTTGACTGAGCAGGCATGGGTTTTGGTGCGTTTTGTGAATTTTGCGCACTTGGTAACTGCGTCGCAGTTTGTTTTAGTAACTTAGTCTTTGCATCATACTGAAATTTGAAATTTACCTCTTCCGTTACAATGCTCAAAGCATTTTCCAAGTTAGAGCAAGCTTTTAACCTCACAATACGAATCATGTCCTCTGGTAAGTTGAACAAAAACGTATTTAGAGCCATATTATTATACACAATCATTTTCGCAGCTTTGATTCCTTCATCGGTAAGTCTATTGACTTTCGCAAACAGAGAGCTACGCACATTCTGAATTCTATGACAAAACTGTATGTATGTTTCCCCTTGCTTGATTTTTAACTGTTCGAGTTCAATAGCTATGCACTCCTCTGATCGAGGATCACCGAAATGTTGCGTAAGTAGCTCCTTTAGTACATCGTATGACTTTATATTCGGGTGGTCGCTAAGTAGAGTCGCAGCTCTACCAGTAAGTCTACTCGATACTGCATGAAACAAGTACAGATCTTGTTCCAAGTTTCCCGAAATAGATGCACCCTTAACCACATAATCGCATTTAGAAAGGAAAAGGTTCAAGTGATTTTCCTCTCCGTCATATTTAGGAATAAGCGACAAAGTGTCTTTCGGTATTGCCTTGACAGTCAACATTTTGCTTATACTAATTTAATCTATTAATTACTATTCTATGTCTGAAAATAACCTACTTCACAATTATTTTATTCACGGATTTTTAGTTTTTCTAATTAAAATTTAAAATTAATGTAATATCTTAAAAATAAACTGGTTCACCAATTTTTGTGCAAACCAATAAGCCTATTTTAGAGCTAAATAAAGTACTTAAAACTACACAAATTAATCGCGAGAATGACGGAATGCCGATTTCTAGTGCAAACCAGTTTGCCAATTTTAGTGCAAACAAAATCAGATAAACGCAATTAATAAGCCCGACGATTTAAGTTCGAGGAAAAAGGTGGAAAAGACACAGGAATATAAACACAGGAAGTGAAAAGGTTTACTCACAAGCTGCTCGATCCCATGTCCTCCAGGAGCCGAATCAGTGTCACAATCACGATCACACGCGTTCACCGGGAGTCGAATTTATTTGGTTCTTGGTTTCCACGTCCGCGTAAAGACGGTTCCGGAACGTCGCTTCGGTTTTTACGATTACGAATTCACGGGAAATGCGTGGAAATCCATTAGGCTGCGCCAGACTTGTTTGGGAAAGCGTGGAAAGTATTTTTAAAAAAACAATAAAAATTAAATTGATTTTGAATTTAATAATTAATGATTTTACAATGACGACTGAAATACGACTGGGGCTTTGAGTCCGGAGTTCTCGCATCACAGGACGTCGATAAGAACGGTCTAGACGCTAAGTCAGCGTTAGATTCGTGAGAATCTAACGTGGGCGTTTCTTATTAAACAAGTGATGACCGATCTTATGTGGACCTGAATACAGACCCTGATGCCATAACTAGGTAGGTTATGTTTACAAAACAAAATAGTGTAACACGGAAATTTTGATACTTTTAACCAACTTCAAGAAAAGGTTCCAAATAAATTGTTTTTTCTTTCAGGTAAATCTGTCAGTACAGTGAGAAGAATTGTTAATGAAGGTGCAAATAACAATGGCAAGTTTTCCACACCAGGAAAACAAAAAAAAATGAATCAAAACAACTTTACAAAATGGGTTACAGAGAAATTGATTCCCAACATCACTGAGTCTTCAATAATAGTGATGGATAATGCTCCTTACCATTCAGTGGTCCGAAACAGAGCACCCACTACAGCAACAAAAGTTGCAGACATCAAAGAATGGTTGTTAGCAAATAACATACATTTTGATGAATCACTTAAGAAGCCGCAACTGTTAATGCTTGTAAAACAAAACAAGCCGGAACCTATTTATGAAATAGATGAGATATTTAATGAACAAGGACACACAGTGGTTAGACTTCCGCCTTATCACTGTGACTTGAACCCTATAGAATTGATTTGGGGAATAGCAAAACAAAAAATTGCCTCGCATAATGTTTGTGGTGTCGATTGATATAAAGGTAATTTCTCTAAAATTGTCATATAGGTACATTAGTTTAGAGTTCATGTCATTCATGACAATCACATTCACCAGTAATATTTTTTGATTCAGGCTGCTGCGGAACAGGCTTTTCAAAGCATATCTGTTGAAGACTGGCGAAAATCGTGTGAGCATGTCACAAAGATAGAACGAGGTTATTATGAAAGGAGTCATACTCTATACGACGATATTGACCGTCTTGTTATAAACCTTCAAGATGACAGCAGCAGTGATGACACCTCAGAATCCGACTCGGAAAATGACATGCCCAATGTTGCTCATAGCTCAAGCTGTGATATGGAATTCTCAGGCGTTGAATATTTGGAGGATGACCTATTAGATTAAAAAGTATAAATATGTTAATTAAAATAAAAGTTTGTATTTAAAAAAATTACATTATTTCATTATACACACAAAACAAACAAAGGCATGCCTTTGAAAAACACCCATGTTAGACAGGATGCCATTACAAACTTGAATAGATTCTAGCAAAGTTAGCAAGTATCAAAACCATTTATCATAATATTTTCGGATTGCCATATACCCTGCACAGTGGCGCCTCCATTATTTCTATATTTTTTTGCCAAGCTTATACGTACTAACGTATCAATGTAAATAGATAACTTTCACCATCTACATTACGAAGGTAGGCTGTTAGATCTTGGACTTGGAGAAACTCTGGGTAATGACGTCGAAAGATATTTTAAATGCATGGCTGATGCCGTACAAACCTGCCAAAAATCTTACTGATTAATTAATAAGCAGGTACCTGTATTGCAAAGATAAACACATAGACATAATAGACAGTGTGGAAACTACCTACAAACGCTCGAAACGGCTCACTCACACAAGCATGCGCATCTACGAGAGAAGGGGTTTTCGCAGTGCTGTCAGTAGGTGTTGGCGCGTCGAGACGAGCGGTCACGCGCAATTCTATTTTTGAAAAATGCCCCGTTCTTTTTGTATTGCATACGGCTGTATGAACTCGGCTTCATCAAAACCGGAGCTTTCATATTTTTAAACTCCCTGGTATTAATGAAAGGTAAGAATAATTTTATTTGTTATCGAATAATGTGAATTAACTTATTTGTATATCCGAAATGGCGACGGTTTTGAGGATGTGTATGAAAATAAAACCCATGATGTCATGAGTATATTATATGTATTTTCATGCTGTCAAAATGTTAATCCAAGACGGCGGCTGCTATAAATTATCAACTTTTCGGTCATGGGTGTCGTTTTTATGGTTTTTGAGGGTGCTGAAACCGATACTGATGTCGAAATGTGAATCCAAGATGGCGGCTACTATAAATTATCGACTTTTCCGTCATGGGTGTCGTTATCATGGTTTTCGAGGGTTGCAAAACCGATGCTGCTGTCAAAATGTGAATCCAAGATGGAGTCTGCTATAAATTGACATTTTTTCCGTCATGGGTGTCGTTTTCATGGTTTTCGGGAGTGGTAAAACCGATGCTGCTGTCAAAATGTGATTCCAAGACGGCGGCTGCTATTAATTGTTAATTTTTTTGTCATGGGTGTCGTTTTCATGGTTTTCGAGGGTGCTGAAACTGATACTGATGTCAAAATGTGAATCCAAGATGGCGGCCGCTTTTAATTATTAACTTTTCCTTCATGTGTCTTTTTGTTATATATAATAGGTATATTATATATTTCGAGGCTGTTGCAGCTGATACTGCGGTCAAAGAAAATTGATGAAATTTTTCGTAGTTGCTTTAAAAGAGAACACATAAACTGCAAAGTAGCGTAGAATGAGAATATTTTACACAATAAAATTCAATAATATTCAGAACGTGTCGTAGTAGACGAAAGTACTTTTCTGTAAATAATTTGTAATCTCTTCTTCTTCTTCTTACCCATCTTCTACCCTATGGGTGTAGGCCTCCTTCATATTTTGCCATTTCTCGCGGTCTTGTGCAATTTCCATCCATTTCACTCCCGCTGATCTTTTGATGTCATCGTACCAACGCATTTGTGGTCTCCCCTGTGGTCGTTTTTCTTCCCATGGTCTCCATTCTGCCAGTCTTTTGCACCAAGAACCTTTTTTACGCGCGACGTGGCCAGCCCATTGCCATTTGAGCTTCGCGATGTGTTTTATAACATCGGTGACTTTGCTTTGGTCCCTGAGCCAGACGTTTCTTTTGCGGTCCCTCAGAGTAATACCTACCATTTTCCTTTCAATTGCTCTCTGGGCGACTCTGAGCTTGGTTATTATTTGTTTTGTGAAAACCCAGGTCTCAGCCCCGTAGGTAAGTACTGGTAGGATACACTGGTCGTGTATGCGAGCTTTCTGTTCAGGTTTGATTTTCATCTTGAAAGCAAATTCTATTTTAGAGAAGGCTGCCCACGCAAGTCTTATGCGCCGGTCGATTTCTGATGTTTGGTTTTCCTTACCCATCACAACTTCTTGACCAAGATATACGTACTTGTGCACCCGTTCAATCGTGGTTTGGTTGACTTTGATGTTATGAGAGTTAGACACAGAGTTGGTCATTATTTTTGTCTTGTCGAGGTTCATTTCTAATCCTACCCGAGCAGAGGCTTCACTGAGTTCATTTATCATAATTTCAAGATCATGGTGGTTGTCCGAAAATAGGACGATATCGTCTGCAAATCTAAGGTTACTCAGTCTTGTGCCTGCTATGTTAAGGCCACGTTTTGTCCAATCCAATTTGTAATAATTAATAATAAAGATATACAAGTAGGTATTTGTTTTTTAATTAGTAGATATAACACGCACGCATTTTCGGATTGAAACGCGCTGTAAGGCTTGCAGCCGTCATGAAAAGTCATTATTGGCAGCGCGCGCCCGCTCCGACGACGAGTAGGTACACGAAACGTTTTCGTCTAACCACGGCTCGCGTGCGACGCCATGACATTATCTATTTAAATTGAATTTGTAAGCAAATTCTTTATTAAAATTTAAAATTCAACTAATTATACTTAATATTTACAATTGAAGCAGTTGACCTAACTGCAGACTGTTGTAAACAATCTACAGGTAGCTCAATTGATCCATCAATAGCTGTTGGAAACGTCCCTCAGGCGCTGGCTGCATTGCCTCGCTGTATCTCAATGGTGATACGCTGCGCAAGATATCACCAGCTCTCGGATCACTCGTCGCTTCAAACCTAGTGCTATAATGGAGCGTAGGTATTTATTTCTTCAACTAGGCTGGTTCTGTAGTAGGTGCGAAGTTCTGATCGGTAGCCGAGGTATGTTTATCCATTCACAATATCTTTAATCGACGATTCACGCAAGTCGATCAAGACAGCACATTACATTACCATTGAAGCCGCCATTTTTTAAATTAAATATTTTACAGGTCGACGTAAAACTTGCAAATTCCAATTTTCATAGATTTTATTAATTAGTAGATTCTTTGTTATTATCTTTGTATTTCAAAGATAATAACAAACATAATAAAACCACAACGTCCACTGTGTTGTTTGGTTGTTTGGTAATTGTATCCAATATTATAAGAAAAAAAATCTAAATTTTTACTCTAAATTATTTGATTAGTAGATCTATTCCATACCTCATCTGCCTGCCTGCCCATAATGAGACTTATGACGACAATCTAGTTCGGTTAACTAACATGGACACACAAGAAGAGCAGAACTCCCAGTTGAAGTTAGAGAAGACCCTGCTAAGCCTGCGGGCAAGCTGTTGATGAAGTTTTTGCACTTTGTACGACAAGTGCGAGTGTAACTCGCGCGTCGAGGGTTTTGAACTTTTGTCGTATAGGTAGGTACTTGACGGTATATTGACGACGTCTTGGCGCGGTGGGCCAAGGACCGATTTTTCGGCGGTAGGCGCAATAATATAAACACGGTTTTATTTTTCCACATACTTTATAAAACAATTTAAAATAGTAGCAGATTAAATTATTGCAATATTTATGGTTTAAACTAACTATTTGTGCACCCTACCTGCCATCAATTGTTTTCTCCACAAACAACAGCCTACACACAAAATTATACAATCAACCTTCACTGCAATCCATAACCTCCAAATCTGACAACATGGACCCCACCGCCATTCAGAGTTCCATGGCCCAGCTAAGCACGGTGTTTTCTGATGCCATGGCCGAGTTTGAAGAAAAGCTCCAAAAGTCTAAGCCAGCCAGCGATGTGGCAGCTCTTACCAATGAGTTCGCAGTGTTCAAATTGTTCATCTCTAGATCTCTGCGAGCCTTGCAGGACCAAGTCCTGATGCTTTCTGGTGAGATAGATAGGTTGGAGATGCGAGGTAGACGCAAAATTATTCTCATCCACGGTGTTCCTGAAGTCAACCAGGAAAATACTGAAGAAGTAGCGGTGAGAACATTCATTGACAAGCTGAAGATCACTGGTGTCACAAGAACTGACATCAGTCGCTGTCACCGCATGGGGCGCACTACCACCAGCAAGCCTCGGCCCATACTCTGTAAGTTGCGCGATGTTACCATACGGGACAAATTGTGGGTGTCCAAAACAGCGCTGAAGAACACCGGAATCACGTTGTCGGAATTCCTCACAAAGACGCGTCACGATACGTTCATGGAGGCGCGGAAACGTTTCGGGGTGGCGAAATGCTGGACGAGGCAGGGCTTCGTATTTGTGGCTGGCGCAGACGGATCTCGGCATCGAGTATCCAGCATTGCGGAGTTGTCGACGGTGCCTGTAGTAGTCCCAGCCCTGCCACCCACACCTGCGCCTGCACCTGCGCCTGCGCCTGCCAAAAAGTCATCCAAATCCACCAAAAAGTGATTTCCCGTTGTATTAAAACATACTTTTGCATTCATCGATCCGATCGGCTGGTCTGTGTGTCGTAACTTGGGTGGGTAATTTGACTTTTGTTTTTCCTAAAACGTTAT
This sequence comes from Eupithecia pulchellata, assembly GCA_963931895.1. Classification (NCBI taxonomy): domain Eukaryota; kingdom Metazoa; phylum Arthropoda; class Insecta; order Lepidoptera; family Geometridae; genus Eupithecia; species Eupithecia pulchellata. The sequence continues at coordinate 1,260,313 of OZ007551.1, read as the reverse complement.
GCAGGTAGACAGTGAAGCTGTAATTTTTCTACACAATACACCTCGTAAAATTTCACTCATCAAAAAAATCGATTTGTTTACATTAATTTTTTACAATAGTGCCACATTCCAATCAATCAAATGTCAAAGATATGTCAACTTCATTCTTTTAGTTGAATGTTCCATTCCAATCCACGCACGAAGCGACCTATGCTTGTTTAAATAATTATGGGTGTTGCCAGCTCTTAAATACCGATCGGATCGTTAGATTGACAATAATTGTAATTTTTTAATTTTTGTGTTTAACTTTTTACTTTTCTGTTTGCTGTGTGTTGTTGTGTTGTTTGGTTTAAAATAAGCTTTTATATTGCAAGTAACTGGCAGATGGGCACAAATATGCAAACAGGTCTACAACTTAGATAATTATCATCTAAATTATATTTTAATTATTTATTTATTCTATAAAACTCACTTTATTTTATAAACCATATCATGAATATTAGCGGCGAAGACGACTTCTTGTCATGCTCATCTTCTACCCAAAGTGGTGGTGATGATAGTTTTATTAGTATTCCAACCCTTTTTGAAAACTTAGAATCTACTTTTTCTAATGTACATAAAAATTTTAACATAGTGCATATCAATGCACAAAGCGTCCCGGCTCATTTTACTGATAAGCTGGCGTCCTTTAATCTGGGAAGCATCCATGCAATCCTAATTTCCGAGTCTTGGTTAAAACCCTGTTTACCTTCAACTCTTTATTCTCTTCCTGGCTTCGAACTTATCCGAAACGACCGCACTGGCGCGGTTGGTGGGGGTGTAGCTATATACATTCGTTCTCATATCCCATATAATGTTATTGATATGTCTGCGCAACCACCGCCGACCAGTGCTGGTGAGCATCTTTTTATAGAGGTCTTTCTTTCTCATCGAAAAATTTTGCTTGGCGTGTATTATTCTCCTTCACTCCGTATTAACTTCTTCCCTTCCTTTGAGAATCTTCTTGTCCAGCTGTCTCCTCTATATGACCAAACTATTATCATGGGCGACTTTAACACTTGCTTGTTAAAGTGTGATTCTCGAGCACGCTCATTATTAGATCTTGTCCAATCCAGTAACATGTCGATTCTTCCTTTAAACCCAACCCACAATTTCCCTAACTGCAATCCTTCTCTTCTTGATCTTATCCTAGTTTCTTCACCATCCCATGTCGCAAAACACGGGCAATGCCCCGCGGATGCCTTTTCGTACCATGACTTGATCTATCTCTCCTACAAAATCCGTCCCCCAAAAGCCAAGCCTAAAATCATTCTTCAGCGCAATTTTGGTGGAATGAATGTGGAGTCATTGCGGAAGGACGCACAAGATGCTGACTGGTCCGAAGTGTTAAATGCTCCTGATATTGATAGCAAACTCCTTCATTTTAATCGTATCCTTACAAACCTATATGATAAACATGCTCCTATTAGACCAGTCAAAATTAAACATCTCCCTGCCCCATGGCTAACAAACGAAATTAAATTTGAGCTAAGTAAAAAACATGCAGCTAAAGCCAGATATAAGCGTAGACCCACCGCTGAAAACAAAGAACTCTTTATTAGCTCTCGTAATCACTGCAATAAGGTGTGTAGGGATGCACAACGCCGACACATTCACAAATCCGTTGAAAATAATGACCCTTCCAAGGTTTGGAAATTTCTCAAGACATTAGGTATTGGCAAATCGCGGCTTAGCAACCCATCCAAAGGTTTTGATATTAACGCTCTTAACCTTCATTTTTGTTCTTGCTCTAAATTTGAAGGTTCTCTTAAATACCAAACATTAAACTCTCTTTCAGCGTTACCTATTCCTGACTTTCCTCCTTTCTTGTTTCGCGATTTTACTGATTCTGACGTTAAGAAGAGCATTACTTCTATTTCTTCTAATGCTGTCGGTACCGATGGCATTAGCAAGAAAATGATCCTTCCTATCCTTGACGATATTGTTCACGTGATTACTTATATTCTAAACTTTTCAATCAGTAGCAATACATTTCCCAACGCATGGAAAGATGCTCAAGTTACCCCAATACCAAAAAAATCTAAACCTACCTTCTCCGATTTTCGTCCTATCTCTGTATTGCCTTTCTTATCCAAAGTTCTTGAACGACTTATTCATCAACAACTTAGCCTATTTCTGAATACAAATAATCTTCTCAACCCTTTTCAGTCCGGTTTCCGTCCAGGCCATAGCACCACATCAGCTCTCGTCAAGATAACTGACGATATACGAGATGGCATCAGCAATGGATCAGCAACCGTCCTTGCTCTTCTTGATTTTAGTAGTGCCTTTAACAATGTCGATTTTGACGTTTTATTAGGTATCCTTCGCTCTCTTAATGTTTCTCCTAATGCAATTCTCTGGCTTCGTAGTTACCTGTTCGGTCGCCGGCAACGCATAAGCTTTGACGATAATGTTTCCTCTTGGTGTCAACTAAATGCCGGCGTACCGCAGGGCGGCGTTCTATCTCCTCTTCTCTTCGCAATTTTCATTAATTCTATCTCCAAACAACTCTCTTCTTCCTACCACCTTTACGCAGATGATTTGCAAATATACTCTCAGGCTCCAGTAGAACGACTAAGTGAAGCCATCCTTGAGATCAACAACGATTTTAACGCTATTCATGCCTGGAGCAACGCACATGGGTTGAAAGTAAATCCTTCAAAAACGCAGGTAATCATAATTGGTAGCCCGCGAATGGTGTCTAAGATTGACTTGGCTCATCTTCCCCTAGTTCTCTTTGATAATGTCCAAATTGAGATCAGTAAGACTGTCAAAAATCTCGGTATTCTCATAGACAACCAACTGTCCTGGGGACCACAATTAGCAGAAGTTAGTCGAAGGATTTTTGCATCGGCTGCTTCACTAAAACGGCTGCTAAATCTTTTACCTACATCTACCAAAATTGCGCTAGCTCAAGCACTCCTGCTCCCTATTCTAGACTATGCCGACGCCAGCTATCCTGACCTAACCCAAGCACAGCTTGATAAGCTTGAGCGGCTTCAAAATCTCTGCTTACGCTTCATTCTCGGTCTGCGAAAGTATGACCATATCACCGAGTACCGCAAAAAGCTAAATTGGTTACCCATCCGCCTTCGCCGGGACGCTCACTTTCTCTCGCTCCTTTATTCGATACTCTTCGTCCCTAATACACCCCTTTATCTTAAAGAACGATTCGAATACCTCCACCAAACCCATGGTCGCTCCCTCCGCTCAACTCATACTCTTCAACTGAAAACTCTTCGCTCTTTCCACTCCCATAGCTCATCCTTTACAATACATGCCATAAAATTGTGGAATGACCTACCCACTTCTATTCGGCAAGCTAAGTCTCTCCCTATATTCAAAAAGATGGTCTATAACTATTTCCTTAATTCATCTTCAAGCAGTTAATTTATATTCATAGTGAGTATTTTATTTATTTATTTATAAAATATCATATTTATTTATTTAAATATCATATTTATTTATTTATATATATATATATAATATGTCATCATGTCAATTCAGACTAAAACGCCACACCGTCTATACTTTTTGAATTACTCCTTGTCCATCCAAAGGTTGCCTGGAAGAGATCGCTCATAGCGATAAGGCCGCCCATTGTTACACGTTATTTGTATTTGTCGTTTCCTTCCCTGTATCTTTGTTTATTTGGTGTGCAATAAAGAATATTTGTATTGTATTGTATTGTATTGTCCGCTTACGACGCAGGAGGTGGCGGTTTGATTCCCGCCTCGGGACCAATATTTGTACGATCTGCAGATTATTTGTTCGGGTGTTCTAGTCCTTTTCTACGTACGCAAAAAAAATCATCTAATGTGATACATACATATTATACCTACATTATTAAGTAAAACAGCTATCATAGTAGTACCAATAACACAAACTTAGCTTAGCTTTTTGCTTAATGATGCTGTGTGGATTATGCAGGATACATTACTTTTCTCAAAAAGTGGAACTACCCATTACAGATACTAGAGAGATAAGATCGGGAACTTTTTATTCCCTACTGTTCCTAGTAGTAACAGTCGGGAATTTTTTTTCCCGATTGTTCCTAGTAGGAACGCAGGGGTAGGAACAATCGGGAATAGGCGAGTGGGTGGGTAGGCCTACGATTTTTTTTTTCGATTTTTTCAACGTATTTCACTAAGTATGAAACTAAGACGATTTTCAAAACCGGTTTTGAATTGTCCAGATCCGTACCTTTGATTTGATATTCATCATCATCATCATCAGCCTATGTTAGTCCACTGTTGGACATAGGCCTCCCCTAATGAGCGCCATAGCGCCCTGTCTTCGGCTTGTCGCATCCAACATCTGCCAGCAGTCTTTCGCAGATCGTCATCCCACCTGGCCGGAGGGCGTCCTACACTACGTTTACCGAGTCGCGGTCTCCACTCAAGAACACGTTTACCCCAGCGGTTATCGGTTCTTCGCGAAATATGGCCGGCCCACCTGCCACTTCAGTTTGCTAATTCTCTGAGCTATGTAGATGACTTTAGTTCTCTGTCGGATGTATTCGTTACGAATCCTATCTTTCAGAGAAACTCCGAGCATAGCTCTTTCCATAGCTCGCTGAGCGACTTTGAACTGGTGGACCAACCCTATCGTGAGTGTCCACGTCTCAGCTCCGTAGGTCATAACTACTGATTAAAAACTTTCGTTTTCAAACATTGCGGTATGGATGACGAGAAGACTCGACGTAGTTTTCCGAACGCTGCCCAGCCTAGCTGGATCCTCCTCTTGGCTTCCTTCTCGAAATTGTTTTTGCAAAATCTGCCCGAGGTAAGTGTACTCAGAAACAATTTCGAGAAGGTGGCCATGTACGATCACCGGTCTTGGATCAATGTGGGCATTGATCATGACTTTGGTTTTATCCAAATTCATGCCATGACCGATACATCGGGAGGCTGAAGCTAGACTGTCCAGCATCCGGTTCAGCTCCTCTAGCGACTCCGCCATTAAGACTATGTCATCAGCGAATCGCAGGTGTGAGATGTAGTCGCCGTTTATGTTGATGCCCTTGTTATACCTATCGGTTTAACCCAATTAGCCGATACCTGAAATGAACTCAATTGAACCAACGGATTTTGATGACTTCGCGAGATTGCGACACGACATCGGAGTTTCGCCCCGCGCCGCGTCGCATCGCCACTTCGGTTCACAAATCGAACCGGTCAATACTATAGATTAATTAGATTATAAAAAAACTATTGTAGAACGTAATTAAACTTATATTCAAAACTCGGTGTTTTATGGGAAACCCAGGCGTCGTTCCTTTTAATTGGCGCAGTCGGTAGGACAATCCGGGTCATTCCAGGATACAGGAGTGATAGACTTATCAAGGTCGGGCCGGGTTATTCTGAACACGAGCGTTCGCCGGGATTCAAGAAATCGATACCTCCCAGGAGTACCGAGATGCAGTTCATGTAAGTCCACTGAATTTTCTAGTGCTTGCTTCCTTTCCTACAATTAAGTCCTTAAAATATATTTTTTTAATTGTGAAAATTAACGTGTCTTATGTTAAATAATAATCGTAATAATAGAAATAATTTAGCTGATAGTACAAGAAATTTAAATTTATTGAATTCTAGTTCTGATAGTAGTAGCAGTGATAATAGCGTTTTAGAAGATAGGACAATGACCAGCTTAGACGATATTTGCAAGGCCCTACGATTGGTTCCCGATTTCGATGGGAACCCAAATGTGTTAGTTAGGTTCGTAAATTTATGCGATCAGCTAGTGGCAACTTACGGACAGGATGGAAATCATTTAAATAATTCAGGTTTATTAAATGGCATCCTTAACAAAGTAGTAGGCCCGGCAGCACGGCAGATTAATGCAAACGGCATTCCGAATGATTGGACTAGTATCCGTAGTTCTCTTATTAACAACTTCGCTGACCAAAGAGACGAAACCGCTCTCTATAACGACTTGGCGATCCTTTCACAAGGCTCTAGCACCCCTCAAGAATTTTATGAGAGGTGCCAGAATCTCTTTAGCACAATCATGACCTATGTATCATTGCACGAATCCCTGCCTACTACCATAGATGCTAAGCGAGATTTATATAAAAAACTAACCCTCCAAGCCTTTTTACGTGGATTAAAGGACCCTCTCGGTTCGCGTATTAGATGTATGCGTCCTGAATCCATTGAAAAGGCTCTGGAATATGTGCATGACGAGATGAACACCATGTATATCCAGAGCAGGAACCTATATATGCCGGATAAAAAGGTTAGTGATATTAATAGTCAAATTAACCAAACTGGAGTTAAAGTGCCCCTTCAAGGCCTTCAGCCCTTCAGGCCCAATAATTTCAACATGCCTGGGCCTAGCTCGCAGCCTTTCAGAGCACAGTTTGTTCCGAGGCAGCCTCCGCCACCTCAACATCAGTTCAGAATACTATATAACCAACCACGGGTGCCATCACGCACTCACCAAATTTTCAGTGCACCGCCACCAAATTACCAGCGTGGTTTCCATATGCCTAGACCACAGCCCTCATTCCAAGGCCCTAAGCCTATGAGTGGTGTTTCCCATTTTGTGTCTAGGGAGGGATCAGCACCAACGGGTCCCAGTGGATGGAATTGGGCTAAGCAAGGCAATCCGCCTCCGTCTAATTATTTTAAGACTAGGGATGTTAACGTGAATGAGTGTTTGAACTATGATTGCGACGCCTACGAGTTTCACGACTATGCTGATTATTACTATGATAACTGTTATACTGGTGACTATTACGCGTACCCGACTGAGTGCGACTCATACCACCCCGACAGTGGAGCTAGAGTGCAGGAAGTAGTCGACGAGCAGCCACAGTCGGACCAGAACTCTTCATTAGAGGATTTTCGCGAGGATTCCGTTATAAAAAAGTTAAAATAGAGCTTAACTTGCAGACACAGAGACAGCTACCCTTTATTCGTATAGCTAACCCTCCTTTGAATTTTCTCATAGATACAGGTGCGAATCAGTCTTTTATAAGTCCAGAGGCCGTGGAAAATTATTTCCCACACTTACCGTTGAACAACGATCCGTTCGAGGTAACAAACGTTCACGCCACAAGTAGGAATAAATATTCTATAACTCTTCCATGTTTTTCAGAGTTCAGAGATCCGGAGGAAATTAAGTTATTCGTATACAGGTTTCATGATCATTTCGACGGTTTAATAGGTATGGATTTACTTACCAAGTGGGAAGCTAAACTCGACCTTAAAGAGCTCGCGCTTATTACTAAAGCCGCAGTGAACCCTATTCGCATGTATAACTCGCGAAACTTAAATCTTTACGAAGATATAATACCGGCCGAAACATCTAAATTGGTTCGGTTACCTATTAACGCCCCGGATGGCGAAGTTTTTGTCCCCGAACAGGTAATTTGTAACTGTGTGATAAGCGAGTGCATTACCACAGTATTAAAAAATCGTGGCATCGTAGAAGTCATGAATAATACCCATAATGACGTCATTCTATCGCTAGATCACGCGACGCATGCGACCCTATTCTCGATAGAGTGCGCGCGCACCGAATCGGAGCCGCTTACACCGCGCGCTAAGGAAGTTACCTCGCGTTTAAGAACTGATCATTTAAACGTCGAGGAAAAAGCAAACTTAATCGCGCTTTGCTCTAAATACGCCGACGTATTTTACATTGAAGGTGAACCGTTAACATTCACAAATAAAATTAAGCACAAAATACGTACTCACGATGAAATTCCCGTTTACACGAAGAGCTATCGTTATCCTTACATACTTCGTGAGGAAGTCCAGGATCAGGTGTCTAAAATGTTAGAGCAGGGTATTATTAGACCATCGGAGTCCGCATGGAGCTCCCCCATTTGGGTTGTCCCGAAAAAGATGGACGCTTCGGGAAAACAAAAATGGAGGCTAGTAATAGATTTTCGCAAGCTCAACGAAAAGACAATTGACGACAAGTATCCTATCCCCAACATCACTGACGTACTGGACAAGTTAGGGAAGTGTCAGTACTTTACGACACTTGACTTAGCATCCGGATTTTATCAAGTTGAGATGGACCCGAACGACATCCATAAGACCGCCTTCTCTATTGAACATGGTAGGTTTGAATTCTTAAGGATGGGAATGGGTTTGAAAAATTCGCCCTCAACCTTCCAGCGAGTCATGGACAATGTTCTTCGAGGTCTACAAAACGTCATTTGCCTCGTATACCTAGATGACATCATAGTTTTCTCTACGTCACTACAGGAACATATGATCAACCTTGAAAAGGTATTCCAAAGGCTACGGGAGTCTAATTTCAAAATACAACTTGACAAATCAGAGTTTCTCAAACTTGAGACCGCGTACTTAGGACATGTCATCACTAGAGACGGAATAAAACCCAACCCAGATAAAGTATCTGCTATTCAAAAATACCCGATGCCAAAAACGCCGAAAGAAATAAAATCATTTTTAGGTCTTCTCGGTTATTACCGAAAATTTATCCCAGACTTTGCCAAGATTACTAAACCCTTAACGCAGTGTCTCAAGAAAGGAAGAAAAATTACATTTAACTCGGACTACGTTAGTAGCTTTGAGAAATGCAAAACTCTTCTGTCGAACGATCCCATATTGAGATACCCTGACTTTGACCGCGACTTCATACTGACGACCGATGCTTCAAATTTCGCTATAGGTGCGATTCTTTCGCAAGGTTCTATAGGTTCAGACAAGCCCATAGCGTACGCGTCACGTACTTTGAATGAGAGCGAGATAAATTATAGCACGATAGAGAAAGAGCTACTTGCTATTGTGTGGGCCACAAAGTACTTTCGTCCTTATCTCTACGGCCGTAAGTTCAAAATCTATACGGACCACAAACCATTACAATGGGTTATGAATTTAAAGGAGCCTAACTCTAAATTGACTAGATGGAGATTAAAATTAAGTGAATATGAGTTCACTACTGAACATAAGCCAGGTAAGAAAAACACCAACGCCGATGCTCTCTCTCGCGTTGAGATTTGTAACGAAGAGACTAGCTCTATGGCCGGAAATACATCGGAAGTACCTCCATCTGCAACAATAGGCCGTACCTCATGTACTAAAACCGTACATACCTACGATGAAAACCCTATCCTTGAAATTCCCATAACTGACGAGCCCTTGAATAAATTTCATCGACAGCTGATTATGACGATTGTAGGTGACGTCAAGAAACGCGCGTCAGCGACCAAGCCGTTCGACACTCACACACGTACGTCCGTGCAGTTATCGGAATCGAATCTAGAACATGATTTAATTAATGCTGTTAAGGATTATGTTAACCCTAAAATTAAGACAGGTATTCTTATTAACCCTCCTTTAGGTATGTATAAGATTGTCCCTATTTTACAGGAAAAATTCAGAAGCTCATGTATGAAATTGGTACTTGCTAAAAAGGAATTAGAAAATGTCAAAGAATATCTAAGACAGCAAGAGATCATTCGTAATTACCACGAAGGCAAAACTAGAAAAGATAGATAACATTCGTTAATGCCACGGTGGTTACCGTGGCATTAACGAATGTTATCTATCTTTATCAGCTCGTTACTACTGGCCGCGAATGAAAGATCACATCACCAAGTTCATAAATGACTGTACAATATGCGGACAAGCTAAGTATGATAGGAATCCCATTAGGCCTAAACTCAACATCGTGCCACCAGCGACAAGGCCCTTTGAGATAGTACATTTGGACAGCTTCACTGCCCAAAATGAGAAATATGTTACTTTTATAGACGTTTTCTCAAAGTATGGTCAAGCCTACCTACTTAGAGACGGCACTGCGCTTAGTGTAATACAGGCTTTAATAACATTTAGCACTCATCACGGCTTACCACTCACTATCATTACCGATCGAGGCACCGAATTCACTAATCAGATGTTTTCAGAGTTTTGTAAGATACATAAAATCACGCATCATCAAACCTTAGCACATTCACCAAACGCTAACGGAAATATAGAACGTTTTCACTCGACTTTGCTTGAACACCTTCGTATTTTAAAATTGAAACAACGAGATCAGTCTGTTATTAATTTAATGCCTTACGCTTTGATTGCATATAATAGTTCGGTACATAGCTTCACTAAGTGTAAGCCCTATGACCTTATACTAGGACATACTGACCCACGTGATCCGACTGACATCGATATTACAGGACACTTATTACAGCAGTATTCACAGTCCCATAGAGAACAGATGAAACAAGTTTATGATCTCATCAACGAGACATCTCTTGCTAATAGGACCGCGATTATTGAAAACCGTAACCGGTCTCGCGAATCTGAGGTGGAGTACCAACCGGACCAACAGATTTTCATTAGTAATCCTTGTGCTAGTAGATCTAAGCTCGCACCTAGATATACACAGGATACTGTCTTAGCAGACCTTCCCATTCACATCTATACATCTAGGAAAAAAGGTCCCATCGCAAAGAATAGGTTAAAACGTGTCCCTAAGTCCGCGAAATTGTTACAGGATGCTGATCCTGCTGCTGACTCTCCTGAGTCCAACACTGACATACGGACAGGAAATAAAACTCGAAGGACTTGAAGACGGACCAGGGTTTTTACCTTTCAAATTAGGCCCCATGCGACTAACAACCCATTATCATACGTTTTTACAATTCATAGAACTTAAAGAAATAGACTCTAACATTAACTTAGTACGGTTGCAACTTACGGAAATAAAACGTAAAGTAGATAACTTCACGTATGCAGTCTACGAATCTCAGCTAGATCACTTATATAACGAATTAAATTACGCATCGCTTCAATTAAAATCTTTAGAGCCAACTCGTTTTAGAAGAGGTTTAGTAGATGGTCTAGGATCAGTTATTAAGAGCATTACAGGGAATCTTGACTATACGGATGCTGTAAAGTACAATGAAGCCCTTTCAGTTCTAAGGAAAAATCAGGATAAGATCGTCACTGAACAAAATCATCATATCAGTCTTAGCAAAGATTGGATGGATGAACAAACTAAAATAATTTCCAAAATTGTAGATAATCAAGTCGCAATAAATAAGACTTTGCTGATGTTACTCGACCCCAATTCGTATCCTCAACGCGAATTAGTTAAAGTTGCAAAATTCGCACAAATATTGGCGATAACTAGCAATAACGTAGGTAATGTAATATATGTATATTGGTTATAGTTAGTATTTATTTATATTTATATAGTAATACCTATTCATGTATGTAGGTTACTGTATACATTGGTCTAATACGCCACCGTCTATACCTGTACAATAGATACGTGTCCATCCAAAGGTTGCCTGGAAGAGATCGCTTTTAGCGATAAGGCCGCCCGTTGTACTACTGTTTTGTTTTCATGTTTTTCTGTACTGTTTTACCCTATTTTGGTGTGCAATAAAGTGTATTTGTATTGTATTGTATTGTAGGTAGCTTAGTAAATGATATAAGTAGGTTAGAAAATGCGCTTGCATTCTGCGGCGCTTCGCGCACTCATCATTCAATGATAAGTATAGATGTTATGAAAGGTATGTTAGGAAAATTGAAATCATTTTATACTAAAGATCAGTTATTAGATTTAGAAATTAGAGAGTACTACGACGTTATTAAACCAGCATCGTTTTATAATGGAAATCAATTAGTTTTTGCTTTTAAGTTTCCCGTAGTCTCGCCGCTAGTTTATACTTTATATAGATTGGTTATAGTACCAAACAAAAATAGGCAGGCTGTCATCCCACCTTTCCCGCTCCTCGCTATCACTAGAAATATTCATGTGTACATAGAGGCTGAATGCCCGAAGTCAGGTACGAGGTACATATGCGACGACCAGCTCAACCACCAACTGAAATCTCAACCCGATTGCATCTGTAATATTATCCAAGGAGAAAAGCCCGAAACAAAACCCTGCGAAATGACCACCATCGACCTGATGAAGCCCGCCATGGAGAAACTGGACGACCGCCACTACGCCGTCGTATTCCCGCATCCGACTCAGGTTCGCCTCACATGCGAACGAGAGGAGTACAACACTCTCAACGGCAGCTACTTAGCAACTATACCACATAACTGCAAGCTGCGCACAGATGACTTCACCATCGTCAACGTCAACGATCATATCCATGGACAACCTGTGAAGATAACCAAAATTCCGGTTCAGCCAGATGATGTACCTGCACCCTATACTCTTAAGGTCAACTCCGTCAACCTGAGAAAGCTCCACGATATTCAAGATAAAATACACCAGCAGGAGACCGTACGGATAGAACAACCCTCAACGTTCTATCATACCACCATCCCCTTCTACGGTGCACTATCCGGTGCACTTGTACTCGCCGCCATCGTTCTATGTTGAAGATTGTACGTACGCCGAACAAAGGAAAACTCGAAAATCGAGATAGAGCTAACCCAGGCAGCCCCAACTTATGCTGTACCAGATTCATCTCAAAATGAAAGGAAGCTGCCAACGACATTTTTTCCCAATCTTCAAAAATAGTCGTTGATCTGAGGGTGGAGATGTTATACCTATCGGTTTAACCCAATTAGCCGATACCTGAAATGAACTCAATTGCACCAACGGATTTTGATGACTTCGCGAGATTGCGACACGACATCGGAGTTTCGCCCCGCGCCGCGTCGCATCGCCACTTCGGTTCACAAATCGAACCGGTCAATACTATAGATTAATTAGATTATAAAAAAACTATTGTAGAACGTAATTAAACTTATATTCAAAACTCGGTGTTTTATGGGAAACCCAGGCGTCGTTCCTTTTAATTCCCTTGTCTTTCCAGTCCAGCGTCTTAAACATATCTTCCAACGCGCTCGTGAACAGCTTCGGGGATATGACATGCCCCTGCCTCACTCCTCTGCGCAGTTGGATCGGTTTAGTCTGCTGGTCCTGTACTCGGACACTCATTGTAGCCGCTTCGTAGAGACATCTCAGCACCTCGATATAACGATAGTCTACTTGGCATCGCTGTAAGGATTGTAGAACAGCCCAGGTTTCAACGGAGTCAAAGGCCTTCTCATAGTCCACAAAAGCCAGACACAGGGGCTGATTATACTCTTCGGACTTCTGTATAATCTGCCTCACTGTGTGAATGTGATCTATGGTACCATATCCTCCGCGAAACCCAGTCTGCTCCGGCGGCTGAAACTCGTCGAGTCTCCTGGCGAGATGGTTCGACGATATAACTCGTGAGAAAAGCTTATAGACGTGACTTAGGAGCGAGATGGGTCTATAATTTTTAAGAAGGGTTTTATCTCCCTTCTTAAAAAAGAGCACCACCAAACTCCCACTCCACGCCCTTGGAGTTCTCCCACTGTGAACGAAGGACGGCGTTGAAGAGGCTCTGTAGCTCCTGTATAACAGGGTATCCTCCAGCTTTCAAAAGCTCTGAATTCCGTCCTCACCGGGGGCTTTTCCATTTTTAAGCTGCCTCAGAGCTAACAAGATCTCGTCTTGACTGATGTCTGGCAGTTCGTCGGTATAGTGGCGTATCAAGGTGGCTCTAGAATCGTGGCCGTCTCGTTGGGAACGGGGAGCATGTGCAGCGTATAAACGGCCATAAAAGTCCTCTATCTCGGCCGATATCTCCGGCTTCGACAATACGGTCCTTCCGTCGTGCGTTGAAAGCTTCGTCAGGTGGCTCCTTCCAAGCTGCTGAGTGAATACTTTGGACCCTTGGTTTCGCTCTATCGCCTCTCCAATGAGGCGTGTATTAGAGCTCCGAAGGTCGCGTCGTACCATCTTCGCAATTCGCTTGTTCAGGTCTGACCTCTCTGACGAAGTCGCTTGGGTGGTTTCCCGTCTTTTTGTCATCAGCCCAAGAGTCTCATCCGAGAGTTTGGACTTCTTACCAGTACGCTGCTTTTTGCAAAACTTGATGCCCTCGTCCCTCAGCGTTTCTACCAGATTGTGTAGGGTCTCGGTCATCAGTGGGTTCCAAGGCAGCGAATCTATCCCCGAGAAGCTGCTGAAACTTCTCGGTGCCCGCCATGATTTGGATTGGGTTCGGTCGGAGCGTGGACTTCATCAGACCGTTTCTTTCAAGCTTGAAATTTATATTCAGAGAGCCTCGAAGAAGTCGGTGATCAGCAGGGGTATTTTAATTCATCGGAAAGGCCTACGGATTCGATATCGGAAACATGTGACGAAGAACGGTATTTTAAACTGTCGGATTCGAATACTTTTGACATTCTAATTCGAATCCATGCTATGCGAGTTTCCGACAGCGTATCCCTGACGGAAACGATTCCGCCAATAGTTTTTGTTCGTGTTTACATAAAATTTAAGGCTCAATTCAAGGATAAATCGTAGCTATTAATAGAAACGAGAGAATATGAGAGGAATCTATTTAATTGTGATGATTTTTGAAGTTGAAGTCATGTTTACGAAGTGTACCTATTTGAACAATCAAAATATATCAATGTGAATGTGAACGGGGGCGGGGAAGAGCTTACGACCCGCCGCGCCGAGACGATATGCATCATATACTTATGCTAGTCGGTTGGACAAATAACTAATTAGTTAATATTTTTTGCAAGTCGTTATCTTAACTGGCTATCACGCTACAGCGCTCAATAGGAGAGGCCGATGTCCAGCAGCGGATAACATGGGCTGATGAATATGTACCTACGCTAACTTTATCCAAGTAATTTTCAAGGCAAAGTGTTTAAAACTTTCCTGTTTACCTGGTCCGCAAACAATATGATCTACAACTGGCATTCAACACTGCAAGTGAAAGAGCCAGCACGACACGACTTTTGTGTACCTACTTTTTCGGGTCATTAGGTAGTATAAAAAAAAAAATATAACAGAGTGTAATGAGCGCCGATATTTTGTAGTGTGCGGCCGCTGGAAATAGTCGAAACTGAAGACTATAGAATAAACGGCGAGCGGAGCGAGCCGCGATTTTTTTTGTGACTTTTACGAGTTTTACGGACGTGTGCAAAAAGTTTATAATAGTATGTATATACGAGTATATCTAAAGGAAAACCAGCAAACGGAGGAAGCAATCCATCCATTGTATAACAAAATTAAAATTAATGTCTGCCTGTGATCTGCTTTCCTAGACGGGAGTCGGGCGTAAATTAATGTGATGCGTGTTTCTAGCTTAAGGTACACCTACACAATACGAAATCGAATGATACTTATCGCGAAGGCGAGCCACCCAACGAATTTTGACGAAAAAAAGAGTTGAGTTGAGAAAAATTGAGAACAACCACTTCAAGTGCTCCCACGTGTGACACGTATCCGAGAAAACTTTACATATTAAAGTTTTATTATAAACGGTGCCTCAACATTTCGGTTGGTGGCTTGAATCCCCAAAACCCCCTATCCCTACGGTTTGCCTGTATGGTGATTGTAAATAAGAATGGTTTCATCTTCCATGTGAAAAGCTTTACGAGCCCTACACAGCACGTACAGTGCGCGTCAGAATTAAGTACCCGCCTTGTCTACAAAATATTTTCGACTACTTCTAATTCCCTTGTAACTTGTCACATATTTTCACATGCAAAAATTTATCACGCCACTCAGGATCGAACCACCCACCAAAAATACTCTAATAGTCTGAAATTTCCAATAATAACAACTATTGTTTCCCACATATATTGAGATACTTACAGGGTACTTATATGTGACGCGGTCTGTACCTACCATGATTATAATATTTTGTTACAAATGACAGAACAAAAAAAAATTTATGATTTCTGAAGTTATAATATTGTAGTAACTGTCACTACTTATTCCTAGTGATAGTGAATTTATGCGGGATATATCGGCAACGCAAGACAATAGCAGGACTTTCGTTGTTTTGCAGTTGGCTAGGTACATTTTTTTGATCTCTAGGGGGGGGGGGCAGCTGCCCCCCCCCTGCCCCCCCTGGCGACGCCCTTGCCTACCGACAAGCCTTGACCGTCAAACTTTTACCTACGAGTAACATACCCCTTTTCGGGTCTGCGGGGTTCAATAAAAACAGGTTCGCAGATCTCAAAAGAATTACCAACAAGATTTCAATGAAAGTAAAACCTCTGTAGGGCCGAAGCGACCAGTTACAGAGTATAAAGCAGTTACTACGACGCACAATGCCCCCAACGACTCTCGTTTTCGTTTATGTTTGTCTGTCGTAATTATTTCTTTACATAACACCTTTCGATGGCCGTGGGCGTCAATAAACTTTACTTTTCATTCAAAAGGCGATACTGCCTCTATAAATTTTCATTCTCATTATAATTCGCGCGCGATCTTTTATCTGTATCTATACTAATATTATAAAGAGGTCAGATTTGATTATTTGTTTGTATGTATGTACATTATGTATGTTTGTTTGTTTGAATTGAATAGGCTCCGATACTGGAGCGATTTCAAAAATTCTTCCACTATTAGAATTCTAAATATTCCGTGATGAAAATAGGCTATAGAATAATTTACAAAAAAATTAGGGTTCCGTCTGTGAAATTCAATTTTTGTTAAACGCTAGTTAGACCGTTAGTTACTGATAACTATTTACGCCCGGTATATGTACGGGACGAATTTGTATGGGACGAATGGAAGGTTTGAATGATTATTTATTGGATTGGTAAGGTACCATTTAAAACTTTTCATTCTAGGTACTGATTATGCGCATATTTTAATTCTACTCGTATTCTCGTGACCGAAACGCCAATTTCAACTCTACGCTGAATTAGAGTACCAATTTGCACATAAAAAACGAAGCGAAACCAATCGATTATTTTGGAGCATTAAAAAAGGTCTTCAGATTATAGGTAATCATTTTATTTATTTGCAATTTTGGTAAGGTATTTAATAAGATATAAGGATTGAACGATAACTGCACCAAGGTACATTTCGTTCACAGATATAGATAAACATTTAGGTATTGAAACAACTCAGTTACAGATAAAAGCGCTAAAATAACCCACAGCCTTTAAGGTACAGACTTGGGAGTAAGCGAGATGCTTGCATTAAACAGCAGTTTTGTGCTAATGGGGCAAGCTTCTTTTTTATTTAAAACTAGGAGTCCTATCCCGGCTTCAGTATTAACAAACACTTTAACACGTTGGGGTCACATTATTGAAGTTTTCATAACATTTTCGCTTATTTTAAGGCTATTTCATTTGTTAATTACTCATAAGTTAAGTGTGCAATAAAGTATTTATTATAATTAATTATTGTTTAGCTGCATAGAGCACGTTTTTTGACAATGGCATTCTTCCTTAGCCCCCATGAAAAATTGTGAAGTTTATGACATTCCATAACTGACACTAGTAGAATCGTAGCGTAAAGCAAGCACCACCACAATAAAATATGAAGTTGAATAATATATAGCGCATGGTTTAATTATTGAAGTTTTCATGCGGATCCAACTTTTTCGAAAATATTCTTATAGCCTATTTTCCAAATCGGCCCAGTAGTTTCGTAGGATTTTTTAAAATATTTATAGTACAGACAAATATGGTTTGCGTCCACTTCGTCTAGGTACTTAAGTACTTAACTCCATTTGACCTTTGCTTACACCACTGTTGATTGAACCTTTAAATTGTTTGCTAATCATAACCTACCTAACATTAGAGTAGGTGAGGTACCAACCAACGAGATCATTGTTTTCCTTAAAACCTTGTTCCTATTCACACTGTTATAAATCACTATAAATTATTAGTATCCGGCGGCTGATCTATGAAGTATATAGGCACATACGTAGGTACATATACCTATAGGTAGGTACGATACCTATCTAATAACTTTTTAGCGGTACACGACCGCACGTGCTATATTGGCTATAGATTTACTTAGTAGTACTTCTGTATTCTGTATCGTAAAGTAAATCTATAGCACTTCACTAAAAATTGGGTATTCAATAGAACATTACGGTAACTGGAGGAAGGTGGATCAAATTTTTTTACTTTTTAACTTCTTGAACAATTTTTTCCTTATTACTAGTATTTATGAACTCGACATAAAGGTCAACTGGAGTATTAGGTAAGGTAAAATACCTATTTACTCTTTGCTGCAGGCAGATAGCACAGTATACATATGTGTACTGTGCAGATAGGTGCACGCAAACTCAACTACCTTCTTCACATACATACCTACAGAAATAATACAGGATTTACGGTAGACTGTGTGATAAATGCCATAATGGTAATTGAAAGTATGTGGATCCTAGTGGAAAGAATTTTTTCCTCTAATTTTTTAATTGTAATGAATACTTATTTGGATTCGAGATTATAACTCATAGTTATACCATGTCATGTCATCTTAACCAATCTCACATCATCACAACTATGCATGTTTTTCTGTAAAAAGTTACCAAATCTATGTATGTACCTACTGGTTGGACAGATATAATAGAGGGCCTGAAATCACAAATAATTTTTCTAGTCCAACGCGGCAAAGAGCTCGTGTGTGTCATGAACACGGAAGGCGGTAAAAGTGATCAACACTCTATTTAAATTAGCCTTCTCCTAACCACTCATAAATTTACCTAATATCGTACTTCCGGCTAGACTAATATCAAGAAAAACCAGATATATATATATAACAACAAAAAACGCTCGCCTCGTACTTCATTCCACTTACCCCAAAATGTGGGAACGTGGTATCTTGAAAACCTTTCGACTTTCATATCTTACGCACTGAAACCATATCTGAATGAGCCCTAATAAATGTATTTGAAATTCGATGGGTTAACTTAAAGACCATCGTAGTTACTTGCAATACCGAGTTAGTAAGTATTGCTAGTCGCAACTACGAGGGGCGTCACTACCTCCACAGACTGCAGTTATGGCGTAGCGTGAACTATTTGTAAACTAACACTCGTTTCCTGGTTGCATAAGTACTTATAAAGTTATAACCACCCAACTAAAACCTCGTAGGTACCTACAATGTTTAAATTTAGTATGTACGGTTAAGATTTTGTTACTTTATCTCCGATTGTTGAGCATTCGATGATAAATTGAGTGCACAACCACAAGAACAAAATTATCGAAGCACCTACTTAAACATCCATTTTATGCCTGGTTGGAAATCAGGCATAATTTTATTTTTATTGGATTATTGCCGCTATACTATGCTAATTTTAAAATTGTGATTTATTCCTTACACTTGATAAGCTTCACGAGGTTAAACGAGGTTTTAACACTCCTTTACTTAGGTTTGTTCAAGCACAAAATAACGCAAATAAGTGTATTAAGAATGACATGTATATTAAGAACAAAGTCATTAAAAAATAATACTACAATACTTAATAGAATATAAAAATTTACAGTTATTATTTACACTTATGTATCTATTCCCTAAATATCTACGCCGTCACCATAGGGCAGAGTGCCCAGAATGCTGGCAGCATTGCCACGTTGGATGGCGATGCTAATTCGCTTACCGAAATAAAAGCATATTCCGATCACCTTTGCACTCTATGTACCTTTGTGAGGTCTAATTTATTACAGTTAGTATAAAAGGCAAATTGTCAAACTTGATACCTAAAACTTTGTTAAAAAACCGGACTTTGCTAAATGCTTTAACGCGTGTCTCTTTGCGGAAAATCTGTCAAAAACATGGTGTTACAGATGGATCAATGAATCTCACTGCCCACATCTATGTTATTACTATCACAACTAGCAGAAAGGTAGATGTAGAAATATACCAGCATTGTTCTCAAACTCATTTTATTCGAGGTTGCGCCAAATAATACGGACATAATACACTTTACGATACTTTATTATACAGACGTATCTCATAATCAAACGTAATGTTGGTTAGCTAACATGACTGTTCAATATCACTCGTTAAAGTGATGTTTGTGAAACCACATAGCGATCAGACGTTAAATATTAGGTACCTACTAGGCTAAGCAGCCTAGTACCTAATATTGACTAGTACTTAATTATAATATACTGCCATGAGCCGGCATACAATTTCACCACCCCTACTCTTCTCGTGGGTGTCGTAAGAGGAGACTAAGGGAAACACACCAGGGGGTGGGCAGCAGCGCCCTCTGCAGAACAACTCCACCGAACTGCGATCCCAACCCGCATGCCCAGCGTGGGGATTATGGGCAATAACACCCACATGATAAGTAATGCCATCTATGGCGC
Organism: Eupithecia pulchellata; assembly: GCA_963931895.1. Lineage (NCBI taxonomy): Eukaryota > Metazoa > Arthropoda > Insecta > Lepidoptera > Geometridae > Eupithecia > Eupithecia pulchellata. The sequence goes on along the minus strand of OZ007551.1, from coordinate 1,240,220 downwards.
TCATTAGGGGAGGTCTAGGTCCAGCTGTGTACTATTATAGGTTGGTGATGTGATGTGACTTAATTATATAAGGTTGGGTATCTTTTTATAGTTAGGTATACGTAGATACACATTGCACAACTTTAGATATTTAGCCCCTTACGTATATGCCGAGCAAAGCAACTCTTAATTCTGACTTTATTTATTTCTTTATTCAATTCAATTTGACATACAGAGCTATGTTCCAAGACGTCAAGCATTGTTTTAAAAACGAAATATGGTAAAATTAGGGACAGACTCAAGAAAATTCTACACCGCTGAGAACGCCTTTTCTTACGTACGAAATAGATACCTACTTAAGCACATCTTTGCATGTCCTTCTTTTGGTACACGGCTATTTAATGGATTTATCTTTATTAGTACGTCTTTTGTTTTATGCCTGTCATTTTGCTGTGCAGCTTTGTTGCGCTCGATAAAAACAGTTTTTTACCTGACTGCACAATGGAGCTATTTTTAATGGTGTCCGAAACGACAGTAACAAAAATATTAAAAACAAAAGTGTCAGTTGGGACACTGTGTCCCAATAAATTTTGTCCGAATCGACAGCAACTCAATTCGTCTAGGTTAGTTTTCTGGCCATGTCTAAACATGTAAGCTATTATTATAAGTAGAGCTATTTTGCACTCAAACTTAATAAGTTATGTAAAGTAACTGACCCTCGAATGAATCGAACTCTACAAAAACAGATGGAAGAGACGGGAGCCTTGATGAAGGTACATCTTAGTGTAAATATTTCATCAATCAAAACACTATGGAGTTTCAACTCCTACAACATTACTGCTAACTACACAAACTATTCAGCGATCAAAAGAAGCATTTTGATTTGGATCAGTTAAGCTACCTGTAGATTGTTTGCAAGATTTCTCAAGAACTTTTTTATTTTATTTCGATTGTCGAGAATATCACAACTTGTGGATCGGGCCGGCGAAGGTCCGCTTGAGATTTGGACGACCGAGGCGGGTTCGATTCCCGCCTCGGGATAAATGTTTGTATATGCAGTGCAGATACTTATTGCTGCGTGTTTCGGATAGTAATGATTATGCTTAATCTATAATAAAACATTAATATATATTATTATGTTCGATGCAAAATAAAAATATATTATATTTATGTATTGTATTAAATGTATCATTTACCTACTCTAAGCAAAAAATCTGGTTACCTTGGTGCTACTAAACAGACTTTATAATAGGTATTAGGGTAATGATTGCGAGAATAATTTTGAAATAATACCATTATTAGTTCTTTTATCAGAGTCTGAACAGATAAGTTATTTGCACTGTACAATTACAATGGCAAGGGCCATATTTACAAAAACAATGTTCCTAGTAATGGACAAACACATAATGGACCGCTCGTTTACGACCTTTGACGTACAATTTAACTTATTTTTTGTGTGTTATAATATATTACATTCCAACGTACTTATACCTAATACATTACCCAACTCATATAGTTTCCAGTTAAATAAGAATATGGCTACCGACTCCAAAGAATATCAAGAACTATTTTGACAGTCAGAATCATTAAGGATTTTGACATTATTCAGAAAAAAATAATATTTTCGTAGTAAATATCACCATTACCAGCCTGTTACAGTCCACTGCTGGACATAGGCCTTCCCTAATGAGCGCCATAGATGGCATTATACATGGTTTATGATATTTTATATGTATATTTTCAAACAATATCACAATTACATTAACTTAATATATTATATATTTATATAATTTTAATGAAACAATTTATTCTGATGCAATTTATAATATTATAATATTTTGAAAAAAAAAAAAAACGTTTATGGCTCTCAGTAAATACCATTCTGATGTAAATAGTAGAAAAGCATGGTGAAAATTTTCTGTAATTTATGATTTCAAACATAAAATACCTTTGACAATTACGCAACAGCACAGAGGATCATGAAATGTGATACTTATTATTTAATTAATAATTCAGCTTGTAGTTTCCACGATATTTTCGTAATGACATTCAGTTTTATATAATTAGGTCATAATTTCTAACAATTGTTCGGGCTATTACATTTTATTATATTCTAAAGGTTTTTGTGTGAATAACGCATACAAAAGCGTACCGTTTTATGATCTACTTTCTTTTCGACTCACACTTTCATTTTGCATTATCATCATCTTTGAATAATCAAGAGCAGATACGTTTCATTAGAAGTGCTCGTGATTTATATAAATATATTAAATAAATACATATATTATAAGTAGGTACCTAAAGGTAACTTTTATGTATTGGCTTAACAGGTATAAAATGTGAGTACCAAAAGTGTGAACGTAAAAAAGTATATTTTATAAGTTATTTTTAAAGTTTAATACAGAAATTACTTAATCCTACCAGAATTCTAACAACGGCGTTGATTTTTCAAATATATATAGGAAGATATAATGTAGGTAGAAAATAATTAAAACATACAATTTTATTTTGATACATATAAAGCGTTATAAACAAAGGAAATTACAATGAAATAACCAAATTAGAACTGGTGTTTACAATCGAAGTAACTGACCTAACTGCAGACTATTGCAAACAATCTGAAGGTAGCTAAACCTTGATTTGATTAATGATTTGAAAAAATCTTTTTAAATTAAAATCCCAATTTTTTTCTGTGGTTATAGAATATTTTTAAAAAATTTGGGTTCCGCATGAAAATATTTTTTTGATGAATAACAGTGCGAAGCCGGAGCGGACCGCTAGTTAGGTATAATTTGAAAACTTATCAAAACAGCATCGTATTAAGACATTAAAAAGCGTTACTTAACTCCTTAACTAAACATATAAGATAGCGAAATATTCACATCACCAACAGACGCTATGTTGATCAACGTATTGCTTAATTACTTAATCTTCAACAACTTGGACCCTGATCATAATTTTCGTTACAGATTTGTTAATAAAAAGTTACTAGACTGAATGAACAACATTGAATAAGCAGACAAAAAAATTGGAGCGCGTTGAAATCTTTTGTACTGCAAAAATTGCAGGCTTTAATGACACGCGGCTTCACGTCGCCCGGGCAGATCTATTTTATTTACTTATTTATTTTAGGGGAAACATCGGTTCTATGTTGTCATAATAAATAAGGTGTAGCACTAAAGTAACCATTAATACGATCCCACAAAAAGCTACATTTTGAACTATATTAAAAAGAAATAAACACCATGCAACTTAAATTTAATTTAATAATAAAATATCAATAAATCTATAGGGATTTTGGCCCTATTCTGCTTATTGCTTAGCTATAACAATGGTAACGTCGCGTAATCGTCACGTTATGTGACTTTACGTGACTCAATTAGAGTCTTTTAGATGACGATTTTTCTTTTGACGACCGCAGTGGCGCGGTGGGTGAAAGTCCGACTGCGTCGCAGGCTCGATTCCCGCCTCGGGGCAAATGTGTGTATTGTCAGCAGATGTTTTGCTTAACTATAACAAAGATTAGGTCGCGTAATCGTCACGTTATGTGACTTTACGAGACTAAGTTAGAATCTTTTTGATGACGACTTTTGACGA
>OZ007551.1:1128287-1236444 GCA_963931895.1 Eupithecia pulchellata | reverse complement strand
TCGAGGCGGATGCGCGCGCGCCGCGCGGTACAAGTCTCTGTGCGCCACGATATTTTGTCAATCGATGTTTTTACGGATTGTGCCTACCTACTACTGTGCTACTACCATGGCGTATCGGTACTCCAATATCGAGTACACTGAGATGGTTAGAATGCTTGCTCGATAGGACGTGGCGGACCTCGTGCATGGCCTCCAAGGTCACCAGACATTACACCCCTGGACTTTTATTTATGGGGACACATAAAACAAATGGTGTACAGTGGTGGCGAAATCACAAGCCCTGATCAACAAGTCTTGTTGACAGAAAAAATTATTTGGGCCTTTTGTTCAAGTGAAATCAAATCCGCTCGTGTTAACGAACAGCTGATTTTTAGGTGTGGTCTGGTCTTTGTGTTGGTTGTGATGGTGACTATTTTGAACGCTATGTGCGCGATACTCACCGCCACCCACAAGATTTGAACCTGCGAGGTAATATCTAAATTTAAATAGTTTATTTAATCGATCATTTAGTTATTGTAAATACGCAGATTCCACCCTATCAGATCTCAATAGGTACCTATCTACATATCACTTATTTGTTTTGAACTGCTTAATGTATCCAGTCCTAAGCCTAGTCAAGTATGAAGGGATTGTGGACTCAGTACAGTACATACATACTACTACCGTTGAAAAGGAAAAATGAATGAAGCGAGCAATTGATATTAAATAGGTAGGTAGGTATGCGCGCGTAAGCGTGCGCGCGCCGTCCTGAATGGAACATAGAGCTACTAAAGTCACAGAGGTTCAAAAAAACCTAAATAATTTCTAATTAAATACCTATTGAGTTATTTTAAAAGTTGTTGAACAAAAGTTGTTGCTGATGATGCTAGGAACCTGGTTCTCGAAGGTTGCTGGTGTATTAAAATTAACCCTGTATATATTTTTGTTTTATGTGGTAATAGCTATTGCAAGCGCCTTTACGCGTGGGGTAGACTAACTCTTTGCCGGGATATCTTTTTCTATCTATTCTATACCTATCTTCTACCAGTGCCCAAGATAATCGCTGTAAACTCCATAAAAAAATTATATATATGTTATTATATCAATCACAGCTCCCTCAAAAATAAAGCAAAAATCCCTTATAATGTATTCTGGGAAAAAAGTTAACGTTACCTCGGATTGGTATCTGCGTAGGTCGAAACTGAAGTTCTTTAAAAACATGTCAGGCATTCCGTTTTTGCAAGTTAATAAAGTTAGCAATTATGTAGTTTTGCAAACATTATAAGGCATTTTCTATGAACCCACGCCAAAACAAACTACGAATCAACAGACATTTTATTTAGAGATTTTTCTCTACTAAATAGTATCACATCGATAGTCTTTAAAATAAAAATTGAAGTTTGTTTTATCATCTTTAATTAACTGTCTTATCTGAGGACCGAGGATATTTTATCTTTTCTAGAATCAGTGCAATTGCTGTATTCTCTTCTTTCATTCGTGTAGAATGAGCAGTTGGAATGGAACACGAGCATGTTTATTGCCATTATGAAGCAAAACGCATTTCAAACTTCTTTATGAACTGTCTATAAAAAGAAGCCACTCAGTTGAATCGTACTTTTCTAAACCCATTCTTACTAATAAACCACCAATAACATTGCAATAAACCAGGTTGTTATCATCAGAAAAATATGGCAGCAAATCACGTTCTCTCTGACGGTAAAATCACAGTGTTATTAGGGTTATCAGAGCATGATTTATTAGCTACAGCTAGTTCAACTTTGCTTTGAAAATTCTTAATACGGCTCTCTGTGATAGGCCTGTAGGTAAATTTTTCAACATCGTTACTCTCTTTCAAATCTTAATATATAAAGGAACAAGCGATTTTCTGGCGACAACGCCCAGCCTAAACCGCTGAAGTTAGAAAGCTGAAATTTGGAAGGTAGGTTCCTTTTACAACACAAGCACCCGCTAAGAAGGGATTTTTGGAAATTCCACCCCTAAGGGGGTGAAAAGGGGGATGGAAGTTTTTTTGGTCTTTTTTCTAACTCTGTAACCGGTAGCCCGATTTTCTTGAAAGTTACAGGAAATACTAAACATAAAAAAATATTGAACACGTATTTCAGCATTTTTCAAAATATTCCTGAAAATAGGGTGAAATGGGTCATTCAAGTTTGAGATTCGTATTTTGGCTCCATATTGAAATGTCTATAACTTTTTGATATAGCATACTAATGACTTGAAACTTTCAGTATGTATTGAAAAAACTATAAATCAAACAACGTGTTTCAGGATTTTTCGAAAATATTACTATATAAGTTTAAAAAGGAAGTCGAATTACTTAAGATTTTTGAGATTTTTTTTAACAAATGACCCAACATGAAACTTACTCAGAATACTAAACAAACAAAAATATTGAACACGTATTTCAGGATTTTTCAAAATATTCCTGAAAATAGGGTGAAATGGGTTATTCAAGTTTGAGTGATTCGTATTTTGGCTCCGTATTGAAATGTCTATAACTTTTTAATATAGCATACTAATGACTTGAAAATTTCTATATGTACTGAAAAAACTATAAATTGAAACACGTGTTTCAGGATTTTTCCAAAATGTGACTGTATAAGTATGAAAAAGAAATTGAATTATTGAGGTTATTGCGGTGAAATTTATCAACCATTGACGCTATTGGCTTGAAATTTACAGGAAATACTAAACATACAAAAATATTGAAGACGTGTTTCAGGATTTTTCAAAATATTCCTGAAAATAGGGTGAAATAGGTTATTCAAGTTTGAGATTCGTAGAATGGCTCCGTATTGAAATGTCTATAACTTTTTAATATAGCATACTAATGACTTGAAACTTTCAGTATGTATTGAAAAAACTATAAATCAAACCACGTGTTTCAGGACTTTTCAAATATGTTACTATATAAGTATAAAAAGGAAGTCGAATTATTGAGGTTATTGTGGTGAAATTTATCAACCATTGACGCTATTGGCTTAAAATTTACAGAGAAAACTAATCAAACAAAAATATTGAACACGTATTTCAGGATTTTTCAAAATATTCCTGAAAATAGGCTGAAATGTGTTAATCAAGTTTGAGATTCGTGGTTTGGCTCCGTATTGAAATGTCTATAACTTTTTCATACAGCGTACTAATGACTTGAAACTTTCAGTATGTATTGAAAAAACTATAAATCAAACAACGTGTTTCAGGATTTTTCAAAAATGTTACTATATAAGTATAAAAAGGAAGTCGAATTATTGAGGTTATTGTGGTGAAATTTATCAACCATTGACGCTATTGGCTTGAAATTTACAGAGAAAACTAAACAGACAAAAATATTGAACACGTATTTCAGGATTTTTCTAAATATTCCGGAAAATAGGCTGAAATGTGTTAATCAAGTTTGAGATTCGTGGTTTGGCTCCGTATTGAAATGTCTATAACTTTTTAATACAGCATACTAATGACTTGAAACTTTCAGTATGTATTGAAAAAACTATAAATCAAACCACGTGTTTTAGGATTTTTCAAAAATGTTACTATATAAGTATAAAAAGGAAGTCGAATTATTGAGGTTATTGTGGTGAAATTTATCAACTATTGACGCTATTGGCTTGAAATTTACAGAGAAAACTAAACAAACAAAAATATTGAACACGTATTTAAGGATTTTTCAAAATATTCCTGAAAATAGGCTGAAATGTGTTAATCAAGTTTGAGATTCGTGGTTTGGCTCCGTATTGAAATGTCTATAACTTTTTAATACAGCATACTAATGATTTGAAACTTTCAGTATGTATTGAAAAAACTATAAATCAAACAACGTGTTTCAGGATTTTTCAAAAATGTTACTATATAAGTATAAAAAGGAAGTCGAATTATTGAGGTTATTGTGGTGAAATTTATCAACCATTGATGCTATTGGCTTGAAATTTACAGAAAAAACTAAACAAACAAAAATATTGAACACGTATTTCAGGATTTTTCTAAATATTCCGGAAAATAGGCTGAAATGGGTTAATCAAGTTGGGATTCGTAGTTTGGCTCCGTATTGAAATGTCTATAACTTTTTAATACAGCATACTAATGAATTGAAACTTTCAGTATGTACTGAAATAACTATAAATCAAACCACGTGTTTCAGGATTTTTCAAAAATATTACTATATAATGTATAAAAAGGTAGTCGAATTATTGAGGTTATTGTGGTAAAATTTATCAACCATTGACGCTATTGGCTTGAAATTTAAAGAGAAAACTAATCAAACAAAAATTTTGAATGCGTATTTTAGGACTTTTCAAAATAATCCTGAAAATGGGATGAAAACGAGTATTCAAGTTTGGGATTCGTAGTTTGGGTCTGTATTGAAATGTCTATAACTTTTTAATATAGCGTTCAAATGACTTGAAACTCTCTGTATATACTGAAAAAACTATAAATTAAAATACGTCTTTCAGGATTAAAAAAAAAATAGATATGTATAAAAGAGCATGTCAATTTATAAAGGAAAAAAGCGATTTTGTGGCAACCACGCCCAGCCTAAACCGCTTAAGCTAGAAAGGTGAAATTTGGAAGGTAGGTTCCTTTTACAACAGAAACATCAGTAAGGAAGGGATTTTTGGAAATTTTACCCCTAAAGGGGTGAAAAGGGGGTAGAAGTTTTTTTTGTCCTTTTTATAACTCTGTAACCGGTGACCAGATTCTCTTGAAATGCACAGGAAATACTAAGCATACAAAAATATTGAAAACATGTTTCAGGATTTTTCAAAATATTCCTGAAAATAGGGTGAAATGGGTTATTCAAGTTTGAGATTCGTAGTTTGGCTCCGTATTGAAATGTCTATAACATTTTAATACAGCATACCAATGAATTGAAACTTTCAGTATATACTGAAAAAACTATACATCAAACCACGTGTTTCAGGATATTTAAAAAATGTTACTATATATGTATAAAAAGGTAGTCAAATTATTGAGGTTATTGTGGTGAAATTTATCAACCATTGACGCTATTGGCTTGAAATTTAAAGAGAAAACTAATCAAACAAAAATATTGAAAACGTATTTTAGGACTTTTCAAAATAATCCTGAAAATGGGATAAAAACGAGTATTCAAGTTTGGTATTCGTAGTTTGGGTCTGTATTGAAATGTCTATAACTTTTTAATATAGCGTTCAAATGACTTGAAACTCTCTGTATATACTGAAAAAAACTATAAATTAAAATACGTCTTTCAGGATTAAAAAAAAAATAGATATGTATAAAAGAGCATGTCAATTTATAAAGGAAAAAAGCGATTTTGTGGCAACCACGCCCAGCCTAAACCGCTTAAGCTAGAAAGCTGAAATTTGAAAGGTAGGTTCCTTTTACAACACAAACATCAGTTAAGAAGGGATTTTTGGAAATTCCACCCCTAAGGGGGTGGAACTTCAACCCCCTTTGGGTTGAAGTTTTTTTGGTGCTTTCTCTAACTCTGTAACCGGTGGCCCGATTTTCTTAAAATTTACAGGGAATACTAAATAAATAAAAATATTGAACACGTGTTTCAAGACTTTTCAAAATATTTCTGAAAATAGGGTAAAACTTGAATAAAGTTTGAGATTCGTAGTTTGGCTTTATATTGAAATGTCTATAACTTTTAAATATAGCGTACAAATGACTTGAAACTTTCTGTATATAATTAAAAAAACTATTAACTAAAACACGTGTTTCTGGACTTTGAAAAAAAAATACTAAATAAGTATAAAAAATATGTCAATCTATAAAGGCAATAGCGATTTTCTGGTGACAACGCCCAGCTTTAAAACTGAAATTTGGAAGATAAGTTTCTTTTACAACACAACTATTCTCTAAAAAGGGATTATTGGAAATTTCACCCCTAAAGGGGTGAAAAGTGGAGTGGAAGTTTTTTTGGTGCTTTCTCTAACTCTGTAACCGGTGGCCCGATTTTCTTGAAACTTACAAGAAATACTAAACATATAAAAATATCAAACATTTGTTTCAGGAATTTTCAAAATATTTCTGAAAATCTGGTGAAATTATTCAAGTTTGAGAGTTATTGAAATGACTATAACTTTTAAATATAGCGTACTAATTACTTTAAAATTTCTGTACTGTCTGTATGTTTATGTAGTTGAAAAAATATAAATTAAAGTACATGTTACAGGATTTTTCAAAATATTCTGTTAATGGGGTGAAACGGGTTATTCCACTTTGAAATTCGTATTTTTCTCCGTATCCAATTATCTATATTATATTTGAAACTATCTGTATCTACGGATAAATTAATAAATTAAACGACATGTTTTAGGATTTTTTTTAATAATCCTGAAAATAGTTTGAGATGGGATAGGTATTAAAGTTTGAATGATTCGTTGTTTGGTTCCATATTAAAATATTCGTATCTTTTTAATGAAGGATGGTAATGACATAAAATTTCAAATAGATACTGAAAAAACAATAAATAAAAAAAGATGTTTCAGAGTTTTTCATAAAAGTTACTATATTATTGTTTGTGTTGACGTGTTTGATGATTTTTACCATAAGAATAGAGTTTGAAGTTATTCAAGAACTTTTGTGAGTTTTGACTAATATTTACTTGAAACTTAGAGAGAAAACTGAAATACTAAGTGATGAAACATGTGTTTCTGTTTTTTTTTAATGTTTCTGTAAATTGTGTATTTGATTAATGACAGCGGAGGATTAAAAAATGCTACGAGTTCTCCGAAGAAAATAAAATGGCCCCATATCGACTTTTTAATTTAGTTTCATTGACCTGAAATGTTCTGAAGGTTTACAGGGTAGTTTGATATTAAATCCAACAAGATTAAAAAAAACTCGCAGGTTTTCTCATAAATTGACGTCATTACTCCTATCAAGACTTATTTTAAAATGGAAATGGATGAATGACCATTGCCATCTTAGAAAGCCAATCTGTAGGTTTATTTAGAAAAAATAACAACCAAAAAACATTAAAATCTGTTTGAAATGTAGGTACAGACAGAAGCATTAATTGGTAACCCCCTCACAGAATATGTCATAGTTATCATTCAGTAGCATGTAGGTTCAAACCCGTGAAGATTTATATATTCATTTTAATTTACATTATTTTTTATTTTTGTTTTTTTATAAAGTTTGTTTAATTGTTTAAATAAAAAACAAATGTTTTTTTCAACACCTACATTTCTTTTATCAGGAGTAACGATACTGAAATTTCGAGCCTGTATCACATGTAACTATGGTGTAGTGGTTAGTGTATCCGAGATTCTGTCACCGCACATCGTAATGATCGTCATCGAATCCTTGCAGTGGATGTTTTTGTTTTTTAACTACTACTTAATTTTAGTAATGTAATGACCTTTATTTATGTGTATAGTGAAGTTTTTGTCTATTAGTATGAATTTAAAGTAATTGATAAAATAAAACAATAATAATAATTTCAGGTAAACAATTACGTTTATTTTTTTTCAAAAATTTGCCTACACAAACAACAACACAAAAAATTTAATTATGTTTTATTTTATTATTTAGCCAACTTACAAATAGCTTCCTATCCTGAAAAATAATATTCCATTTTCGATTTAGTGCTCGAGAATACACATGTTTTCATTAGATTTTCGTTTACTTTGCTAATCTAATGAATTAAACAATTTGGATCTCGTGTAAATCATGGAATACTAAATAATCAGGTAGTATAAATAAATGAGGTCAAATGGAGTTTTTCTGACAATGTTAAAAGGTAAAATTACATAAGGGTTTAGTAGGTAGTGATATTTATCGTCCTTTATATTTAGTGATACTTAGGTATCGCTTAATAGCTTAAGGGCTAACGGATCGGATCTCAATTTAAAACCATTTGACCCCACATATTTTCTATCGGATTTAGGTCCGAACTTTTAGATGTCCAAGAAATAACAGTAATGCCTTGTAGAGATGAACAACCCTTGAGAAACCATCCGCGTACGATGCACTGCACAATTTATCATGGACAAAATAAATTTGGGCTTCTGGATACGCGATCCGCGTAGTAACCTTCAACACTTTCAAGCTCGTCATTCATGCGCCCAGTTATTTTTACTATTTCTCCAGGACCCATAGAGGATATCCATCTCCAAAACCTAAAAAGAAAAAAAAAGTCAACTGTTATAATGTTAATTTAGTTCGTGTAAATACTAACTTGTTAAAAATATCATTATTATGATGAAATAATCATAGATAAAGGTGTTCGAATTTGTTGAGAATTATCAGTATTATCACTTACCTAAAGTTATTCATGCCCTACGATGGAGTTCAGCAGACAAGTCCTATTTTTGCTGCTCGATAATTGTGTAAGTATATCAGCTGCATGCAAATGCCTTCTGTTGATGTTGATATCAAATATTGTTGAGCAGTAGAACGAGTGGATGCAAAAGGCGAACTAGTCTGAATGTCAACAATATTATTGTGGCGACTTCACTGATTTGTAATACACTCCTGTTGTTTATCTGCCATTGCTTCTTACATTCACATCCTCACATTACGCGCACGGTTTTTATCTGTAAGACAACAAATCAATACTTAAATGAAGTTAAAGATAACAAGGTTTTACTAAAAAAATATGTAATTGTTTCGTAATGATTATGACACAAGAATAATAAGTTGATAACTTACCGTATTTCAAAGCTAACGAGCAATCTCCTGATTACTCATTTGCTGTTCGAATAGCACCGCGATCTTAGTTCTCACAAAATTCTTAATTTGCATAATTTCCTTCAATATTCTTCAATTCATTTATGATTCAAACCAGTAAGTCAAGACTAGAATTGAGTATGGCTAGTGACCTTTTCATTATTCACCAAGATTATATTTAAATCTACCCTCAAATACTTCTTTTTTTTCTTATCCAGTGTAAAGAGATCTCATAAATAAAAATCTGCTGTCGAACACTAATAACATAAAATTTCGACGCTCTGATAACTGGTTCGTTGGTTTAGTTGGTTGGTGCGTGCATTACTTGTCATGTGAGCGATTAGATGTCTGGTTCGATTCCCACTGGGTGTTACGTTTTTGTTTCTTAGTATTTGAGTAAAAGATTTGTAAATCGTACAGTGATTTGCAATGTAAACTTTAGCTATTAGGGGGGTTACCAATTAATGCTTCTGTCTGTACCTATAAGTCGATACTTTTAATTTGATATCGCAAATTTTTTATTCAAAAACGAGGAAATAAGATAAACACTGCATAATTTTAAAAACCGAGATATAGAGGAATAAAAATCTATTTTAGCCAAATTACATACGCCAAATTTTTAAAGTGCTTAGCAGCACGTACGGCTTTGACCGTCCTGCAACTTAAGTCGAATACCTTTGGACAAAGAACGATCTGCAGTATCATAAAGATAGCATTTATTTAAATTTTGTCTGTTTAAATCCTAGCTTACTCTAGCTTTGCCAGAGTCCAATTACCTTGATAGTTATTTTTCAAACCTTCTTTGTTCTTTTCGTTTCTTATGTTTATTTGCTTAATAGCTATTCTTACGTAGTCTCAAACCTTTACGCGTTGATAACACCGCAAGTGTGTAGTGATCAGCGGCAAGGAGGAGGTCTTATTGTACGAATATATTTACTATCCCTCAATTATTTTCGGCAACTTTCACTGTGCATTGTTTAAAAAATATATCTCTAGATAAAACTTGCCAAAATGGTTGTTGAAATTCTGGATGTGACTGGTGTGATGGTACCTCACACCGTCATACCAATTATTGGCGACGGAGCCTGTCTCTTCCGTGCTCTGTCCTACGTGTTGTTTGGCAATCAGTTGCTGGCTCGGGAGATACGCGAACAAATTGTGGACTACGTTTTTAGTAACTGGCAAGAGTTTGCAATCATGTCCCATGATTCGCAAGGAGATAACTATATGAGTGCTGATAAGTACTTCAAGAGTATGTCTCAGCCCCACACCTATGGTGGCCTATGCGAATTGGAGGCGGCTGGGCGACTGTTCCCCTTAGTTTTCGAGGTGTATCGAAATGGCAAATTATATGCTTCGTTCGGAAAGCCGGGTAATCCTGTAGAAAGACTCCGCTTTTCGAACGATTTGTCTAATGGTCATTTTGATGCATATGTGCCATATCAAATAGAAGAGAACTCTGGCAAAGAATCAAGTGATGAAAAATGTGGTTCCAATAAATCTTTATCTTTTGATAAAAACGAAATTGAGTTATTGGATGTGAGTGGTATGATGGTACCTCACACCGTCGTTCCTATTGTCGGTGACGGAGCCTGTCTCTTCCGTGCTCTGTCCTACGTGTTGTTTGGCAATCAGTTGCTGGCTCGGGAGATACGCGAACAAATTGTGGACTACGTTTTTAGTAACTGGCAAGAGTTTGCAATCATGTCTCATGATTCGCAAGGAGATAACTATATGAGTGCTGATAAGTACTTTAAGAGTATGTCTAAGCCCCACACCTATGGTGGCCTATGCGAATTGGAGGCGGCTGGGCGACTGTTCCCGTTAGTTTTCGAAGTGTATCGAAATGGCAAATTATATGCTTCGTTCGGAAAGCCGGGTAATCCTGTAGAAAGACTCCGCTTTTCGAACGATTTGTCTAATGGCCATTTTGATGCATATGTGCCATATCAAATAGAAGAGAACTCTGGCAAAGAATCAAGTGATGAAGAATGTGGTTCCAATAAATCTTTATCTATTGATAAAAACGAAATTGAATTATTGGATGTGAGTGGCATGATGGTACCTCACACCGTCGTTCCTATTGTCGGCGACGGAGCCTGTCTCTTCCGTGCTCTGTCCTACGTGTTGTTTGGCAATCAGTTGCTGGCTCGGGAGATACGCGAACAAATTGTGGACTACGTTTTTAGTAACTGGCAACAGTTTGCAATCATGTCTCATGATTCGCAAGGAGATAACTATATGAGTGCTGATAAGTACTTTGAGAGTATTTCTCAGCCCCACACCTATGGTGGCCTATGCGAATTGGAGGCGGCTGGGCGACTGTTCCCGTTAGTTTTCGAAGTGTATCGAAATGGCAAATTATATGCTTCGTTCGGAAATCCGGGTAATCCTGTAGAAAGACTCCGCTTTTCGAACGATTTGTCTAATGGCCATTTTGATGCATATTTACCATACCAGGCGAATAAAAACGTTTATATTAATACTAAAACTAACGTTTCCAAGAAACCAAAAAAAAATCGTCGCTCTAGATTTACTGACAGTATAAGAAATGAGCAGCAAAAACAATCAAAAAACAATAAACAAGAGAAAACGTTTCAATGGAACAACCAAGAACTATCTGGTATGGCGTATGATCATAACATAAATTATGAATGCCACAAAACCCTAGACATTGGTTTTATGACGCATAAATGTAAGTTCTGTGAAGCACTGAAGTGGAAAGACGAGGCCCCCGGTATGTGTTGCAATGCTGGCAAAGTGCAACTTTCGGCATTGGAACCTTTGCCCGAGCCATTATATAGTTTACTGTTTGACTTACATCCTGATCATTCACACTTTATAGATCGTATAAGGAAGTATAACGGATGCTTTCAGATGACTTCTTTTGGAGGTAAACAAGTAATAGATGGTTACATGCCAACATTTAAGGTGCTTGGTCAGGTTTATCACTTGATTGGTTCTCTACTACCAATTCATCCCAAAGAACCACAATTTCTACAAATATATTTCGTTGGTGAGGATGAAAAAGAGGCGCAGTTAAGATGCAGTAACTTTCCAGATATAAAACAGAATTTGGTAAAAACTCTACAAAATATGTTGCATAAATGTAACAAGTACATAAAAGAATTAAAAACAGCCATGGATTCAGTGCCGCAAAACTGCGAAAACTTTCAAATTGTTATTCACGCTGATAAAAAACCTGCCGATGCACATCAAGGGCGCTTTAATGCACCAGCAGTGAATGAAGTAGCTATTGTTTTGGCTGGACAACAGTACGAAAAGCGAGATATCGTTCTTCAACGTCAAGATAATAAGCTGCAACGCATTAGTGAACTCCACCGATCGTACGATGCTTTGCAGTACCCACTCATGTTTTGCAGAGGTGAGGATGGGTATTCTATTGATTTATTAATGCGCGACCCAGTCAGAAATAAACAACTAAAGAAAACAGTTTCAGCACAAGATTTCTACTCATACCGCATAATGATAAGAGAGGCAGAAGTCAATCACCTATTGTACTGTCGCTCACTCTTCAGTCAATATTTAGTTGACATGTACGCAAAAATAGAGACTGAAAGATTAAATTTTATAAGACACAACCAGGTTAAACTTAGAGCAGAAAGCTACATTCACCTCAAAGATGCCATTGGGAGGCAAGACGTTGATCCTGCTCAGCTTGGACAAATGGTTGTGTTACCTTCATGATTCACTGGCGGGCCTCGATATATGCACGAAAAGACGTAGGACGCCATGACATATGTGAGAAACTATGGGCGCCCTGATCTTTTTGTAACATTTACCTGTAACCCCAATTGGAAGGAAATTGCCGAAGCATTATATTCAGGTCAAAAACCTCACGATAGGCATGTTGTTATAGCCAGGGTGTTTCATCTTAAAGTCAAAAAGATCATTAAATTGTTAACAAAGATCAAATTATTTGGAGGAGTACTCTGCTTTATGTATTCAGTTGAGTGGCAGAAGCGTGGTCTTCCGCATATTCACATTTTGCTGTGGTTGGAGAAACGCATTTCGCCAGATAAAATAGATACTATTATCTGCGCTGAAATACCTGACAAAGAGAAGGACCCTTTACTTCACGGTATTGTGAAAGCAAACATGGTACACGGACCATGCGGCACCATGAATATTAGGTCACCATGTATGAAAGATGGTCGATGCACAAAAAGGTACCCTCGACCCCTAATCGCAGAAACTGAAACGGGTCATGACGGTTATCCCCAATATCGACGTAGAGCTCTTGATGACGGAGGTTTCACTTTTGAAAAAAACGGCTTTACCATTGACAACCGCTGGATTGTCCCCTTTAACCCTGTGCTGACTCGCTGTTTTAATGCCCACATTAATGTAGAGTATTGTAATTCAGTGAAATCCATTAAATATATCTGTAAATATGTGAATAAGGGAAGCGATCAAGCTCATTTCGGTGTTGAAAACCAGAAGGATGAGACAAAGTTATACGAAAGCGGTCGATACATAAGTAGCTCTGAAGCAGCGTGGAGGATTCTAGGGTTTCCTATACATGAAAGACATCCGACGGTGATGCAACTCGCAGTGCATTTAGAGAATGGGCAACGCGTTTACTATAATCCAGATAATTTAACTGACAGAATCAATAATCCACCGCAAACGACACTTCTGGCATTCTTCAACCTATGTGACATCGATATTTTTGCCAAAACTTTACTCTACCCACAAGTACCTTCCTTTTACGTGTGGAAAGATAAAAAGTTCCAGCGAAGAAAGCTAGGCAAAGATGTCGAGGGCTGGCCAGGAGTAAAACGGGATCAAGCGTTAGGACGGGTATACACAGTGCATCCTAACAATACTGAATGCTATCATTTGAGACTTCTTCTTCACGAGGTCCGAGGGCCCACATGCTACTCAGATTTAAAAACCGTTGATGGAATTTTACACCCCACATTCCAGGCAGCGTGTAAAGCACTTGGATTGCTGGAAGATGACCAGCACTGGGATAAAACCTTAGAAGAAGCAGCTTTGTGTGATTCCGCATTTAAGATGCGAGAGCTCTTTGTTGTCATGTTAGTGTTTTGCCATATGTCAGACCCACGAAGCCTTTGGGATAAGTATAGAAATAGTCTTTCTGAAGACATTTTACGGCGGCTAGAGAGAGAAGACCTAGATAGTACACTGCCAGTAACGGATGTCGCTTATAATAAATGTTTAGTCATTATTGAAGATGCCGTGATAACATTAGGGGGACAGAGTTTAACTGAATATGGTTTGCCCGTACCAAACAGGTCTGACATAAATATAATCAACCGGGATTACTTGAGAGAAATTAGCTACAATATAAGTGATTTAGAACGAATGGTATCTAATAATGAAGTGTTACTTACAAATGAGCAACTTTTGGTTTATGACAAAATTTTGAATAGTATTGAAGAAGGGTCAGGGCTGATATTCTTTTTGGATGCGCCTGGAGGAACAGGAAAAACATTTTTAATAAAACTTCTTCTCGCAAAAGTCCGGAGTAAAAAACATATTGCTCTTGCAGTAGCTTCGTCCGGCATCGCAGCGACACTTCTAGATGGTGGAAAAACAGCACACTCTGCGTTCAAACTTCCGCTAAATCTTAATAGCACGGAAACACCTCTATGCAACATCAGCAAACAAAGTAGTATTGCCCAAGTTCTTAGAGATTGTAAATTAATCGTCTGGGACGAATGTACGATGTCTCATAAAGGAGGTTTTGAAGCTTTAAGCAGGACACTCAAAGATATTAGAGGCAATAATTTGATAATGGGAGGCCTAACTCTATTATTGGCAGGTGACTTTAGACAGACGCTTCCAGTAATTCCTAGAGGAACGAGGGCCAACGAAGTCAAGGCTTGCCTTAAAGCTTCGTATCTGTGGCCTTATATTGAAAAGCTTTCCCTTACAAAAAATATGAGGGTACATATAGGAAACGATACAACTGCGGAGGAATTTTCAAAAATTTTGTTAAAAATAGGGGATGGTAAATATCCCGAATGTAGGGGTAAAATTTCTTTACATCGAGATTTAGGCAGAATAGTGACAACAGTTAAAGACCTCATCGAAACCATATACCCAGGCATTGACAAAATAAAAGAAAAATCTTCGGGATGGCTCCAGGAGCGAGCTATTTTAACACCTAAAAATGATAGAGCAGCAGAATTAAATGATATTCTGATGAACTCATTTCAAGCTTCGGAGATGGAATATAATTCTGTCGACTCTGTTTTACAAACCGACGACGTAGTTAACTATCCCGTTGAATTCCTACATTCCCTTAATCCTCCTGGTCTTCCTCCACACAAGTTGTTCCTTAAGGTCGGCACGCCAGTTATATTACTAAGAAATCTAAAACCGCCAAAACTGTGCAATGGTACAAGACTGCAAATAACAGCCCTTCACAGAAATATTATAGAGGCCACGGTATTCACTGGATGTGCACAAGGAGAATCTGTATTTATACCTAGAATACCATTAATACCATCCGACTACCTTTTTGAATTCAAAAGAGTACAATTTCCTCTTAAGCCATGCTTTGCTATGACAATAAACAAATCTCAGTGTCAGTCATTGAAGCTAGCAGGCATAGACTTGAGAAATTAATGCTTTTCCCACGGGCAATTGTACGTTGCTTGCTCCAGGGTGAGCTCTGCAGGCAACTTGGTGATTCTTGCTCCTGAGGGCATCACAACAAACGTTGTCTATAAAGAGGTTCTCTAATTTTACATTCTTAGACTTACCTGTTTTTTTGAAAAAAAGTCCTAGCTTTTATATAATTACTAACTGCACTTCGAGATGTGCTCGCAATGAAATTAAAATTTCAATACTTGAAGTGCAATGAAAAATAACCAAATTTTTCATGGTAACAAATTTCATCCGATTCCGTTCTGCCGTTGAGTGCTAAGGAATATCCCGTGCGCCATGTACGTCTACATAACATAATAGGTTTTTGTGTGGGTGCATAGTTGCACGTGCACACTTTTTATGTTGATCCAAGATAAATAAAAAGTATTATATAAAGTATTATAAGTATATATAGTAATACATCCATGTAATTGAAGCCCAATCCGTTCTGTAGTTTTGGCGTCAACTACATACATAGACCTAAATTTAAGCTTTTGCATTAATAATAATAATATGATAGTAGGTATCTTGATTTTTAGGTGTATCTGTATTTTACTGTTGTATAAGTATTTTTTTAAATGTTATTTTATTGAAACATACTAAACAAAGTTCATGTCCATACGAAGATGTGTAATTCAATTAGATTAATAACAATACAAGTCGTATAGTCTGCGCGAGCGAAGCGGGCGGAAAGCTAGTTATAACTAAATTTAACACTCTGGCCATAGTGGTCTGATTTGAAATGAGTGATTACTGCTTTGTAGATTGGATTCAGATTCAGATTCAATAACTTTATTTCTTTAGGCTTACAAAATAAGCACTTAGACAAGTCAAATTTCATACAGTTAATTATTATTACAAAGAAATAAGTTGTTATTGATTTCTCTTCACTTCAATTTTTTGTCCACTAGTGGAAGAAGTGAAAAAGAAACCACTAGTACATTCATATGTAACTTATGTGTCTAATACAATGTTTGTTTTTGCCTATCTAAATCTAAGTTTAAAATGATTTAGATACGTCATGTCAGTAATTATTTAAATACATATTATGTAGCTAAGCACAACATTCAATTTCTATTTCTTACATGCTATTGTCGGTGTGGAATGGAGCGACATCTGGCCAAGCATTATTATCGTTAACGTAATCATCTATCGAGTAAAATGCTTTCTTAATAAGATTTTGTTTTATGTATTGTTTAAATTTACGAATAGGGAGCTCAGTTGCTTCAGATGGAAGCTTATTATAGAAGCGCACGCAATTTCCCATAAATGACTTCCCTACCTTATGTAATCTGTACGATGGTATAAGTAATTTATTTTTGTTTCTAGTATTTCTAGTGTGAACATCACAGTTTTTCAAAAAGTTGTCTCTGTTTTTATGCGTATACATTAAATTTTCATAGATGTATTGTGATATTACTGTCAAGATATTTATTTCTTTAAATAATTCTCTCAAAGAATCGCGTGGCTTTAATTTATAAATCGCACGGATCGCCCTTTTTTGTAGTACAAAGATAGTCTGTATGTCCGCCGCCTGTCCCCATAGCAAAATACTATAGGACATAATACTATGAAAGTAACTGAAATAAACTAACCTAGCTGTATCTTCATCGGTAATATATCTAATTGTTCGAACTGCATAGGCTGCTGAACTAAGTCTGCCTGCGAGAGCATCAATTTGCGGTCTCCATTGCAGAGAGGAATCAATATGTAGCCCTAGGAAAATGGTAGATTTTACAAGAGGAACTATATCATCCCTTAGCATAATTTTAGTAGGAAATTCTCTTACATTAGGAGATTGACTGCAGTAAATATTATCTAAACAAGTGGCAGATGTTAGGGTTACCCTTGTAGGGTCATTAAAAAGATGTTGTAAGCTAAAGCATTTGAATAAATTGAGCAATCTATCGGCTAGGGGATTTGCTAAAATATCTATGTTAAAGTCGCCACACACAATGAGATGTTTTCTACATGTAAATACTTTCAGCAAAACTTCTTCCATAGTACATTCAAAAGCTGCCTGATTTGCGTCGGGGGGGCGGTAAACACACACTACTAAATGCCGCTCCAGTTCCACACAAGAAAGTCCAATAGTCCTTTCAATAGATAGATTTACAATATCTTTCCTTTCTTTATATTTGAGACTATTTTTCATTGAGAGAAGAGAGCCACCGCGTATAGCAGCTTTTCTTTTATAGGAACTTGCAAAACAATAGCTATTGTAAAAGGGAAGTAATTGATTTTTAACAATCCAGTGCTCGGTCACGCACATTATATCTACATTTAAATGATTTAAAAATAATTCTAATTCTAGGACTTTGCTGGGTAAGCCTTGTATATTCTGATGGACTATGTGAAATGTTGTTGGCTTACCCATTGTCGTTGTGGTCAGTTTAAATTTATATTTACTGACACAGTCTTCTTATTGCCCTCATTAGTACTACTACTAACTATACCTACAGGCTCGTCAGGTAACTGCGTTATACTATTTATAACAGGATCATAAATATTATATGCTAACAATTTAGCAAGTATCACTTTGCTTTGTTTGATAAGGTACACTGTATCCCTAGTCAAAAAAGTTTTACTAATAAACTTATTAGTGTCTAAGAATAGTATATCATTATGACGACATGTCAGATTGTACATCAGCATGTTATTCTGGTACAAATTTGAATTTTCTTTGGTTGTCAAGGTTTTAGCATAAGGAAACGAGCAAAGAATAAGTTTCCCCAGTCCATTCTGAACCTTTCCGAGGAGAACTTCTATAAGCCTAATTATCTGTGATCGTTTAACAGAACTTTCACCAAGTTGAACTATCAGTGTGGTGCTATTATTTAGAGAGCCATCTTTTTTAATACATTCAGTGATTCTATTGATATTTGCGTAGGGATAACAATTATTTTGTGTCAGTAACCCACTAAGTAAGGGACCCATCCCAGCACCTAAATTATCTGAATATAAAACTGTCTTCCGAATACCTTGATCTAGATCTACATATTTAATCGGAGGTGGTGCAACTTGATCTGATGGACCCCCAGTGGATGCAGTAGTTGGTGTAATGTTCCTAGAGCTTCCACAGTGGGCTCCGATCGAAGGTGATGGCGGGGCCGCCAGCAACGTTGACGGAGGCACCACTTCCACAGCATCATCTCTAATTAAAGTGTTACAATGTGCCATAGAATCTGTTTGAGTGCAGTTATTCCGCACTTCAACATAAATACTCTCATTATTAACAATATCCTGCATTTTCTTATAGTGGTCATTGGCATCCTTTTGGGCTTGTTTATAATTACATGTAACATCATGAAGTGCCCTTTCTAAACTAACTATTTTCTCAGCCATATAGTCTAAATCCTTAGAGTGACGTCCAATTAAGTTATAGCAGGAGTCCAATTCTGTTTGTAAACTACATTTGCATTTTTCCTTGCTCAATTTTACATTATTTAAAAGTTGTTTTTGTTTTCTAATTTTTTTTCTGACTTCTTAATAAAGTTATTTAATTTTACATATTTTTTAATTTTATTGCTCCCTTTTATCACTGGTTTTTGGCTTTGAGATGGTGTACAAAGATCAATATTCTTGATCTTTGTACACCATCATGTCTTTAGCTCTGTTTGAAGATCTAGACTACAAAAACTTGTTGCTGAAGGCAAAGGCTTATATTCTAATTTGTGAAGTTTTATTCTACACTCCGAAAGCTCTTGCTGTAAGTCCTTGTTATGCTGCAACACCAGTTCATAAGATTCATGACAACTGTCCACAGAACGCAGGCACACATTCAAACGGTCCACTTCTGACACTGCGTCTTCATGGTGAGCATGGAGTTCAGCGAGTTGTCCCTTGAGAGATTTTATCCTGCCTAAGTTAGCCAGGAACTCAGCTTCGCTATCCTCCTGCTCTTGAAGCAGCCTGTCTCGGTCCTCGTTCACTTCCTTGAGCTGGGCTGTAGCAAGCTTCAGCTTGGCCTCCAGGTCACATGCCTTTCTTGTCATGACCATTGTGTGAATCCCTGAAAAATAGCAGTATACAGTGAGTTTCAAGTAGAAGAATAAGTGAAGAAAAGGAAATATTAAGGTGGAAATTTAATATTACAGGAAATGAGAGACTGGTTCTTTCAAGGTTACCCTCTGTTAGGTTAGAGACCAAGTTGAGGTTTGATGGATCAAAAAAAATCCCTGTAACCAGTGGTGAAAGAAACTCAGTAGAAATATGAATTGGAGGAATGAGTTGGATAAAATTATAAGTAGTGGTTGGGAAACAATGGAATGATAAAACAATTAAGTACTTAGTACCTAAAATGTTTGGAGTTTACAAGGTGTATTAGCAGAACATAATTATACACTTACTAAATTAAATCTTTTTGTACAGAAAATACTCAAATACTATTATGGGCAAGTTTAAAGAACTGTTATAGCAGCAATAAAAAAAAATGTAGTTACTAAGCTGGAAAACAAGTGATTTCTAAAAACACCTAGCTGAATATTTGAAGTTTCCTCGGCTATTTACATAGAAAACATTTAAAAACTTTATTTATTTCATAGGTTTGTACTTAAAACTATGTAGGTATGTAGTATTATTTGTTGAGTGTCTTGGAAGTGTAAATATTGTGTGGGGCTAAATGTTTCGTTCATACAACTCAGCTTCCACAATTTGTCAAGCTAAGAGAGATAGAAACGAAGCCTGTGTGTGATTAGTGACGTGACTCACAAAGTGAGTAGTGTATCTATCTGTATTGTCACTGTGTTGTGTGCGAGGGTTAGTAAATAATGATTGGATAACAATACTCCCCAGATTAAAATGATGTTCGTCTCGAACTGTCTCCGTCCAAGTTTTGGGTAGAAACTGCCAAACCAAAGATCGTTCGCTAGCGCTGGCGAGAAGTTATTCCAACGGATAATGATAGGCGCTTGATATAAGAAGCGCCTATCATTATCCGTTGGAATAAATGATTGCGATGTTCTTCCTCGGCAGTAAGTGGATATTCTTGAAGCTTGAGTCTTGGATTTTTCTAATAAATCAAAATTGGCTTCTTTGGGGTCGATACACTATAAAACTTTTCGTTGACCGTTGTCCGTTGACTTATGAAAATTTGATTTTACACAGTTTCTTAGCAGTATTTAGCCAAATATTACACTTGTACGTTTGCACTACGATATAATTTACTGTTTTTAACACTTTTCATAAGGTTAATTCGATTATTTTGTATTTTTTAAATAAAATTATTTGTATCAGCTGATTTACACGTCTGACTCTCAGTGTTGCCACACGGCATGTTCCCTGTTTATCTCTGTGTATCTCTACTCACCAGCTCTCGGATCACTCGTCGCTTCAACCAGACGATTTTTTTTAATTATATATCTGACAATATTTGTCAGCTGGTTATTTCAATTCCATTGATTTAATAATAACAGAAAAAAATACTTAATTTATAAAATATTTCTCTAAAACAAGCAATGTGACAACCCTAGTGCTATAATGGAGCGTATGTATTTATTTCTTCAACTAGGCTTAGTTTCGATACTGGTCCATATGTATACTGTGGTAAAATGTTAGTTTTGTGTTCGGTGCAAGACAATTCTTCTCTTTTAATCTGGAAGTCAGTAACTGAGCTCGCTCCTTTGAAAGATCTAAATCCCTTATGAGATCATTAAGCTCACCTTGAGAAAGAAAGCGAGAGGTTCGATTAAAATCGTCATTATCACTGTCGGTCTCGGAATTTGCTTGGACTTCCTCATTTTCTTCTACTGGGATATCTGGCAGGTTGTGGTAGGTACGTAGGAACAGGAATACTTTCGGAATGAGGTAGAGGTCTTCTCGCTGATGGTATATCAGAATATGGTACATTTGCACCGATTTTTACGATTTATGCCGATGACCTTAACCAAGCAGAAATAACAATCGTCAAAGTGATTTTGTTGTTCTCTCCAAATCATCAGTATCCCAAACTTCATACACCTTCTTTTGCAATTTGTCCAGTGCCTCAAATGTTCACTGCATGTCTTACACACAAAATGAGGCACCCAAGGCTTGTCTTGATGCTTAATACTCACGTTGAAATAAGTCAAATATGCTTTTTTACGAACTCGTTTATCGACTTTCGGCTCTTCAAAGGTATATTCACCGCAAATATAACAAAATGCATCTGGATTGTTCAAACAACATCGTGATGAGCTCCCCATAGCGCAAAAACAACGGAATTAAAGAAAATATAAAACTTGTGACACTTTGTTGAAGTATAGGTGACTAAATTTTAAAATTGAGGGTAGTTGTTAAATTAGAGCTGATACAAGTATGACAAATGCAGGTACGTCATCAGACACACGTTCAAAAACAATATTCAAAAGCAAAATTTTACTGCACCAACAAGTTTTTTTTTGTCGGCCTGTGTTATCATTACACGTAACCCCGATCGCCGTTACGATAGAAACTAACAGGAAATTTTAAAGCACAATATACATTTTTTTATAAAATATATACATAAAATAAAGAAGGAAACGGGAAAGGTAGGCGATAAATAATCATTACGATTTTGCTTACAAAATCATACAAATCAATCAACACATGAAACAATATGTGGAGTAGTAATCGGTGAACATTATGTAAACATAGAGCCTCATATTTTTTTAAGTTTGTTAATAAATTCGTGTCTAACCTGTTTACCTATAGATGCTAGTTCAGATGGGGATGACCAACTATAAATCGAACAATATATCGCAAAAAAGAAGGTAAAAATTATGTCTAACCTGACCTCGGCCTTCAAAGGAGGTCAGTTCAGATTGGTATGGAAAAACGAAAATCGAACAATATTAACAAAATATTTTTATTTGTAGTTTAACAAATTATGTCGTTTTACCAAAGAGTAGCTTTGGATATGCATAGTCACACTTAATTATAATAACGAAAAACGAGAACATTCATGAAAATGAGATAACAAAGCTGCCTTAGAGAGATGCAGACATAATGTCTTTTAACATCGTAACTTATGCATAAACAGCTTAACAAATCTGTTAACATTAAGTTACTTATATATAACTTTTTTGGTAACATCACTAACGCAGTACCTCCTTTACTATAACTAACAGATACAACAGTAGATATAGACTTACAGCTAGTTCATTTCTATTACTAAAAGTTACGCATCATGCTTTTATGAGGCTTTAAATTACGTAACACAAGTTTTCAATTAGTTTCAGTCTTACAAAAATTTTAAATGGCGATTTTGTTTTTAAAATTCCAAGTCATGGTTTTCAAGAGGAAATATGATGTAGATTATAGAAATCAAATTGTCGATTAATAATTAACTCGCAGTTTGACGAAAAACCTGAGGTTAGTGCATAGTAATAGAAAAAGAAATAAAAAGAAAAATAGCACACGTAAAATTTCACGAATATAAAGATGTGAAAAATTCGAATTTCGTAATAGCTACCGCTATAGGGATTCTACGTATTTCGGTATCAGCACCTCATTATCTCGAAAGTGGAATTAAACAAGATTTAAGAATTACAAGTGAATAGCTCCGGCGATCATACTCAATGGACCTTTTCCGTAAATTATAAATTGAGCGAACATTTCGGTTCCAGCCGATTCAGTGAACGTCCATCAAAAACAAATCCGTTTGTCTATTAAATGATCCTATGTCTATCAAACAATTCTCGGATTCTCTCTTTGGAGACTATGACGGACCGCGCTGAACGCGCCGCAAAACTAAAGATACCTACAAAAACTTATACCTAGCTCAAATCAGATCAACTTTTTTTATAAGAATCTACAATCCGAATACTAAAACGATACTTAGACCAACATTGAAATGATAGCGTTACTTCACTTCAGAACAAGTAGCAATTGAGTATTCGGGTATTTTAAATGTCAAAACGATACTTTTTTTTTTTTAATTTATCGATCATATTAATAACAAAACATTTATAAAGTAAAGAAATACAGTCACATACTGAATTATGTAAAAACTATTCAATACTCAATTTAGATATAATAGTTTGGAAATATAATAAAAATGAACGAAAACCACCACCGCAACGCAAGGTTGTTACACTAAGTTAAATCCAGTAATGTTCTCTAAAGTTTTTTAAAAAAACCCATAGAAAATATAAAGTTTCGAGTTTTCTTATCACAGCCAGTTTTTACTTGTAGTTGGCGACGACTTTTATCTGAAAATTAAGGGTTGTTTTGTTAACCTTATCGGATCTGACACAGGTTTAATTGAATCCATTTTTGTCGGGTGGTCGAAAGTCCAGCCAATGAATGAATGTGGATGGAAAGTT
Source organism: Eupithecia pulchellata (assembly GCA_963931895.1). Classification (NCBI taxonomy): domain Eukaryota; kingdom Metazoa; phylum Arthropoda; class Insecta; order Lepidoptera; family Geometridae; genus Eupithecia; species Eupithecia pulchellata. Next base: position 1,212,862 of record OZ007551.1, on the reverse strand, counting down.
CAAGCGCAGAAATTTTATCAGCTTTGATTACGTAGTATAACAAAATTTTATATCATATATACAAGATGTAAGCAGAAAAAGCTTAGTGCCCCTGCCCACCAAGGAGTATATAATTATAGCGACATTACTAAATGTTTGTATATTAGTAAACTAGTCCAAACAAAGTTCCGAAGTCAAACTTTCTGCTTTCCACCTTAAGAGGGGGTGGAAGCCCCCTCTTTCGTGCACTCATTGACTGGACTAAAATGGATAAGAGATAAGGTTGTATACATTCGTTACTAGCGCGAAATACTATGCACTTTTCTCAGTGTTTTATGTCCCTTATTAAAAAGTAAGCCGAAAATAAAGTCTTTATTAATATTTTTATATTTCCATTGTGTTTTTATGGAATAAAAAACCCAATAAACCTTTCGCCTAGGAGTAATAAATTATGATATTGAGTTACGACTTAGCTGTTTTTTTCTGTGAAGTGATTCCTTGTGATTTTATTTGTTACTATCACAGATATATATTTACATAGATAACGCAAATGAATGTACTTCACGTGTCCGAAACCTGACCAATCGTCAAAGTTGGTCGCCGCTAACTTCAGTCCGCGCGCGTTCATTGTTGGAGCCGGACGGCCGCAAAAACTATAAAAATGCCTCGTTGCGTGATAATTAACTGCAATAACCTAAAAATTTCGAGCTCCCAAAGGCAGGAACATATTTCCTTTCACAGGTAAGTTATTTTAAAATTATATTATGCGTAAATTCATATTAAAACTTTTTTTTAAGTACCTATTTCAATCTGTTGTGAGTCTGAGAATATACCTAACTATAAATTAACGTTAAGTAAACTACGAGTATATTCTTATTACGTTGCCGCGTTTGCTTTGGACGTTTGATCTGACGTTGTGTGTTAAGAGACGATGAATTTCGGAACAAGCGATACTGTCGCGCATCGCTTCGACTTCGTGATACAGGCAATTTCTCATTCGTCTGTCAAAACTAGCGACTAGTGTTGTTCGTTCTACAACATAATAATCGATTTTAATCGATTATTATATCGACAGACGGATAATATTAAAATAAAGGCAATTTAGAAGATAAAACAAGTTCATGAAGGACCAAATTTTACACGACAGCTTTAAAAGAGGAGGGTAATATTTTTAGGGTTCATTTTAATATGTTATTGTTTATCCTTTCAACGTATACGACGATATATTTAATGTGTTTATAAATTTCTATTGTATTTGAAAATATTTATTTTATTTTCCCACGTGATCCTATCATAAAAGAAAAATGGATTGCGGCCACGGGACGGAGAGACTGGTTCCCGACTAAACACAGTACTATTTTGTTCCAGACATTTTTTTAAATATTAGTTTCATTAAAGGAAACAGTTGAGATTGTTCAATAAAACGGCGTGCCCCACTATAGATATCGTTGTAAGTCGTTGACAGCGAAGAGGAAGAGATGAATTCATGTGTAACAGTGTTTTTAATTAATAGCGTATAAAAATATCTGTCATACAATCATTTGTGCTTTATAGTAGAATAAAGTACACCACAAAAACCTTCATCATTGTCAAGGAAGAGAAAATCATCGGTAAAAATAATCGAGAAAAGCATCGGTGTCTTTGAATCGGTTTGGATTTCCCATCACTAAATTTCGACTGTGACGTCACAGTAGGTATTAAAAAGTCGGCACGCTTGGTTTCAATACAAATCGTTATACTTGCGTTATCTATGTAAATATATATCTGTGGTTACTATCTTGACTAGCAGGCATGTTCGTCCATAATAATAATAATAATAACACTAAACACCAAAATTCTAAAAACTAGAGTAGCTCAGATTTTAATCATCACAATTTCTGATTGAGATTCATTTTTACTTGAAAATATATTTACATAACCCGGACTGAATCAATTCTTTGAAATTTAAATATATTGGTACTTTATATTTTTATGCAAAGACGGAGTTTTGTGATCTTTCACTTGTTTAAGTGCTTATTTTACAAGACTTAAGAGTTACTTATGACTTTTAGTACCTACTGATTACATTTAAGTTGATTGATACAGTCAAAAATAGTGAAATTTAAGGAGAGAACGATCAATGCCGATAGGAATTGGTAAGCACAGACCTTCGCTAGTACAGGTTGTGAGAGACACCCTGAATAATTTACAATTCTTTATTAATTTTAGATATACAATACTAGATAATAACTAATAGGTAGTATACAACCATGCATCGCTCTAGAAACGAAGTCTTTTATAAACGAAAAACTAATCAGAAAAAAGTTCAACAAGGCAAAAGAAAAATGTTTTGTTAAAATATTTGAAGAATATATAATTTATTTCCACACAACATTATTTACCTTATTCGCAACAATCGCGTTGGATCTGGTGGCGGCGCTGTTATATCTCCGATCCCACATTCATTTTAATTTATTAAGTGTCCCTTCACAGCCTCTAACCCCCTAAAGCGGGAGAACACATTTTCATTGAACTATTTTCATCGACCTTTCGCATGTTAAGATATTACATGGAATGTTTTACTCGTACTGTCCTTCTTCAAAAATAAATTATTTTTCTCTCTTTTTAAACCCTTTTTGAAAATCTGGCCCCATCTAATGATCATTTTATAGTTATGGGCGACTTCAATACTTGCTTACTCAAAAAAGATAGTCGGTCCACTTCTCTTGAAACTCTTGTTAGGGGGTGCAATATGTCTATTCCTCTAAACGCTACCCATTTCTTCCCTAATTCAGCTCCCTCTCTTCTAGATCTTATCATTGTTTCGACTCCTCATGTAGCCAAACATGGTCAATGTGCTTTCTCTTTACATGTTATACATGTCCTACAAAATTCGTCCCCCTAGACCCAAGCCCCAAATAATTCTACAGAGAAATTTTAGCGGCATTAATACGGAGTAACTTACCTCTATACGTGATGTGGACAGTATTGACTGTTCTGAGCTCTTTGATGCAACAGACGTTGGTACCAAACTAGAGGTATTTAATACTGCCATTACCAATCTCTACGACAAGCATGCCCCGCTCAGAGAGATTAAACTTAAGCACCTTCCTGCGCCGTGGATAACTCCCGAGTTAAAATCACTCGTGCATCAGAAATGTATAGCCAAGGCTAAACTCAAGCGTAAACCTACCGAGTTAAATAAACAGAGGTACATAGATCGACAGAATCACTGCAATAGAGCGTCCATACTTCAGTAGAGAACTCCGACCCCGCTAAGGTCTGGAAGTTCTTACGGTCATTAGGAATCGGAAAATCAAAAGAACGTTACAACATTCCTACACAATTTGATCTTAATTCTCTTAACAAAAATTTCACTTCGATGTCCGATCTCGATATACAACTGAAATCGAAAACTTTGTCTAATCTTTCTTCTATGACGATTACCAACTACTCACCTCTTAATTTTTGCTAGTTCACTGTCAGTGACGTAAAGAGAGCTATAACATCTATATCCTCTTAGGCTATTGGCGATGATCGCATTAGTCGTAATATGATAATACCTATCCTTACTCAAATAGCTCCTATAATCCAGCACATACTTAACTTCTCTCTGTCCACTGGCTTATTTCCAACTGCTTGGAAAGTAGCTCAGGTTACTCCGCTTCTAAAAAAGTCAAAGCCTGTTTCTCTCTCTGATTTCAGTCTTATACCCATTCTTTCTTTCCTTTCCAAAGTTCTTGAACGCCTTGTCCATAAACAACTCAACACCTTCCTTTCCAGAAATAATCTCCTCAATCCCTTCCTATCCGGCATTCGTCCAGGTCACAGTAATGTTTCCGATTTAGTGAAAATCACTGACGACATACGTTCTGGCATGGAAGATGGTAAAGTAACTGTTCTTTGCTTGCTAGATTTTAGCAATGCGTTTAATAACGTCGATTTTGATATTCTCCTCGGAATATTACGCTCTAAACGTATCTCCAACAGTGGCTGACTGGTTACGCAGTTATTTGCGTGGGCGTCGGCAGCGTATTTGCATTGATAATTAGTGCTCATCTTGGTGCGATATCACTGCTGGCGTGCCTCAAGGCGGCGTTCTCTCACCTCTCCTTTTTGCTATTTTCATAAACTCTATATCTCATAAAATAACTTCATTGTACCACCTCTATGCAGATGATCTCCAAATTTACACGGAAGCCTCGGCAGATCATCTCTCGGATGCTATCTCTACTATAAATGAAGACCTGGACCGTATCCTTGACTGGAGCAAAAGGTATGGTCTCAAAGTTAATCCTGAAAACGTAACTGATCACAGTAGGAAGCTCGCGGATGATAGCTCGGATAAACTGGGGTAGTGTTCCAACCGTGGTCTTCGATGGGACTCCTGTGAGGCAATGTGAAACGGTGAAAAATTTAGTTGTCCTCATTGACAGAAATCTGTCGTGGGGACCTCAAATCTCCGAAATCAGCCGTAGGCTTAGCCGTAGCTTCAGCTGGTTCTCTTCAAAGACTACGGAACTTTCTCCCTATCGCCATTAAATTTTCTCTCGCACAATCTCTTCTTCTTCCAGTTGTTGATTACGCTGATTCCTCTTTTCTTGATCTTGTAAGATCAAGAAGTTGTTGCTCAGTAAAGCAACAACTTGACAGACTTGAGCGCCTGCAGAATGTCGGGATAAGGTTTATATTTGGCTTGCGTAAATATGACCACGTCTCGGAATTCCGTAGGAAACTCAAGTGGTTACCAATACGGCTTCACCGTAATAGCACAGTGTAGAGGTACATATAGACAGTGTGGAAACTACCTACAAACGCTCAAAAAGGCTCACTCACACAAGCATCTACGAGAGCTCTAAGGGGTTTTCGCAGTACTGTCAGTAGCGGTTGTCGCGTCGCGACGAGCGGTCATGTCATCCGTAATTTAGTTTTTTGAAAAATTTTCGATAATATTGCGTTGTATACTGTAACGTTGCACGTACATGTTTATTTATTTTATATTATAGTACCTTAATATATCTACAGTTCTAAAATAATAACTACTTGCCTGCCTAAATAACTTTACAATATTAGCCTAGTTGAATAGAACGTTAAAGTTTTATCGCGCGACTGTACCTGACGCCATACGTGTTAGCCGCGTTTGCAATTCTTTTGTTCGTGAAAGAACATTCGAGCTGCGCGTGCGTCGCTCCGGCGGCGGCCGCCCGCAGAGCCCGGATCTACTTGCTCCGAGACGGACGTGTGTCGAGTGCGTTCACTGGCTGCCTACGTGCGCTCAGTGTCTTCTTACGTACCCTACTCGTTCAAATCCATATAATATAAATATTAGTGATACATAGTTTGTCACCGCTTCCGACGTATTTGGGAGTTTCTATCAATAACTTTATAAAGTGTCTTCACCCCGATAGGGTAAGTGTTGAACATTGTTTCGTGCTTTATGTAGGTAGGCAATCGTTGGCTTTTTATTAGTATAAAACTGTAATTACATATGTTTTTATTGCGCTCATAAATGTTATGTTCATATTATTTTCAACATCATCATTCCATTAAACTACAAAATCTATTAGCTAAATCCTGCTGGGATTCTTTGTTAGCTTATACTATCTTTCTATCACTTCATGATCCACCCGCTAAAGTATATATTGTCAGCTAAAACATTTCATATCATTTTCATCTTACATTTTGTTTAGTTCATTTCACACTGCTTGTAACTCCGTTCTGATAGTGAACCACCTCTGCACCAACTACCTACTTTCTCGGCTTCTCCTCATAGGCACGTCAATACAGGGTGTTCACTTTCAACGGAAAGCGCTCAGAACAAATTGTTTACCGTGGACATTTATTCACAGGGTCCGATGCTAGGGTTCAATCCCTAAGGAACATTTTTACACCTGACCTACCATCTTCGACGGCTGACGTCACAGGCCTCTCCAGCCTTTTTCACCGTCGGTGTCCACCCACCTGTGCAGCCTTCAGGATAGCCAGGATAGTACCGGACCACGAAGTGAAACCAGACAGGCTTAATTACCTACGACCTTTTTATTAATATACATTTTTTTGTTGCTGACGTTTTTGTTTAATTTCATTACCACCAAAAACGAAAACGCCACACTGGCGCCCTTAAACGTGGTTAAAGTTTTTTTTTCAGAAAACATCTGGTTTTGCTTCGTAGTAGTTGTGTGTTATGTGTTGTTTTTTTAATTTTGTAAAACGTTATAATTTTGTTTTTTTATTTTTGGTTGCTAGTAACTAAGGTGTACACCCTGTATGTTTGTTAAAATGCTGTCTAATTAACTTCACTGACTTGAGTTTGTTTCTGTAGTTTTTGCATTTTAACACAACCTGTATACAAAACTTAACGTAATTTTGCTGACTTTGTTCGTTAGCGTAGTACTGTCAGGTACAAAAGTGTTAATACTTTTTATTAACTGGTCTTGTATAAACTTTTATTTTACATGGTTGTACACATTAGTTGCAATAACGCTTTTTTTTCTCATTTTATTTTGCGAATCATTATTTTTTGTTATTGCATTGGATCATTTTATCATTTTTTTGCCAACCATAACGTTACTTAGCTTGCCTTGTAACAGAACGGAGTAGGTTTTTTTAAACATTGTTCAACACTTTCTTTATTGCGGAGATTTTTTTTGTTATATTTGAATATCTTAATATTTGAATATGGAATACCCTATAAAAATTTTATCGTTGCAAAAATCAGAGTTGGAATATGAGGTGACTATTAGGGGCGACACTCCCGCTAATACTGTTGAGGATTTAAGGAAACAAATTACTAAATTAGGACCTCTTTTTCCTTCCGAAGACATTCTTGATAGTCCGCTGCAAGTTAGTCAAGACTTAAAAGGTATTAGTGACGTTCTTACTAAAATTAAACAACTTCTTGATTCTAAGCCGGACAAGAATGCTGTTCTTCGGGCTCAAAACTACCTTCATCACCTTTACCACCGACTTAATCGGCTTGTTTGTAGTGAACAGTATAAGGAGGTTTATAATCTCGCGGTAGCTGAATTTCGTGAGTTGTACAAACGCAATAAACTGCTTCAGGAATCTGCTGTTGACTCTCTATTGACTGCATCTTCTGCGAGTTCTTCAAACCAAGCAGGCAGCACTCCCTTAAATATTAACGTGTCTTGCGAACGTGGCGTAGCTGGTGAACTTACGCGAATTAAATTTGACGGAAAATCGTGTGTTCGATCTTTTATACAGCGCATGTCCGAGTTTAGCACTGCTAGGAATATTTCCTCATCAAAACTGCTGTCGTACGCTACAGAAATATTTACAGGTGACGCTTTACATTGGTACCGTGGACTCCAGGACCAAGTTTCAGATTGGGATGAGCTAGTTTTATTACTCAAATATGATTTTGATCAAGCGGATTACGACTACAGACTACTCGCGGAGATTCGTGCTCGGACTCAAGGCGAAACAGAGAATATCACCATTTATCTGGCAATTATGACAGGTCTTTTCTCTCGTCTGTCAAAATCTCTTTCTAATGAGGACAAATTAGAGATTCTCTTGCATAATATTAGGCCTTGCTACGCGAGCACTTTAGCTTCTGCCGCTAAAATTGATAGCATCGACACCTTGAGATCCTCTTGTCGTAATTACGAAAATATCCAGGCTCGTCTCTCTGGTTTTCGAGAACCTCCCAAGGTCACATCTGAAACCATGGCACCAGAGTTTGCATATAATGGTCATTCATCTCAGAGGCAACCTAATAATAACTCAAATTCTGATAAAAGTAATTATAATTCTAAAGGTAATTATAACAGTAATAAGAATGTACATGCAATGTCGTCTACTCCCAAAAAACCTTATTGTCCGCGTTGTCGTAACAACACTCATAATCTGAGGCAATGTAAAGCCAATAAGGACAAAATTCTTTGCTTCGTCTGTGGTCATGAGGGTGTTAAAACTCCGCAATGCCCAACATGCAAGAAAAATAAGTCTGAGCCTTCAAAAAACCAGTAGCCCTGCAGAATTGTGACAGTAATGAGAGAGTTAAGAAGTTTGATACTGAAGATTGGGCCAAATGGCTACAAACTATTACTTTATATTTTAACACATATAAAATAAACACAATTCTGCAGAGTCAACCGATTAATGATCCTAGGCCTTATGCTGTCGTACACATAGATAATTTGAAATTACACGCTTTGATGGATTCTGGTGCAGCTGTAACAATTGTAGGTAATAATTTTCATCGTGTCTTTGAACAGCATGGTTTTGAAGTTCAGAAGGATCATAGCATCACTGTTTCAGCAGCAGGCGGTCAAACCATGTCAAGTATAGGCTACATGAATTTACCTATCACTTTTGAAAATATCTTACACGTTATGAAAGTTTATATTGTACCAAATGTTAATATTGATTTCATTCTAGGGGTAGATTTTTGGAAAAAATATAATATTTTTCCTAATCATCTTTCAAATATTGTTTTTTTTAAATCAGATATTTCTGCTGCTAGCCTTCACACTGAAAGTGCCTCATTTATTCAGGCATACGATCATCTATCTGATTCGGAAAAGACCGTAGTTGACAACGTCATTGCACAATTTAAGTCTATCTCTTCTGAATGTAGAGGTTTAGGTGAGACCAATGTAATCACTCACCGAATTGATACTGGTGACGCACAGCTCATCCGACAACGCTACTACCGGATGTCGCCGGAAAAGCAGCGTATTCTTGTTGAACAGGTAGACGAAATGCTTGGTCTCGACGTGATCGAACCTTGTGAGAGCGCTTGGTCGTCCCCTGTTCTGATCGTCAACAAAAAGAATGGCCAGCCACGTTTTTGTCTTGACAGCCGTAAGTTAAACTCGGTCACAAAACGCGATGCGTACAACTTGCCCTATGTCTCTGAGATTTTAGACAACCTTCGTGACGCTCGTTACTTGTCTAGCTTAGATTTATCTAAAGCGTTCTGGCAAATTCCAATAGCTCCTGAAGACCGAGACAAAACTGCCTTCTACGTGCCTTCTCGTGGTACATTCCGCTTTAAGCGTACCGCCTTTGGTTTAACCAATGCACCTGCAACGCAGCAGAGACTGGTTGACATCCTTTTTAGTGAATTTGACCTTAAAGTATTCGCATATCTCGATGACATTGTAGTGTACCTAGAATACCTACATCACCCCCCTTCAATCCCCTACTTGTAGGGAAGGTCCTTGTGTAGTTCCGGCGTAGGCCCAAATTTAACTGAAGTGTCTTCTCTCCATAGGTATGTATGCAACTTCCATTTGCTGCGTAGAGCTTGAATTCTGTAGGTGTAGGTTTCTTCATTCTTACTGCGATGACTGATATTTCGGCGCCCGTATCGATAAGGAAGCGTTCACCACTTTGTCGGTCAGTGACGCTCAGGCGGTTCATTTTATATGTGTCGACACCGATGCCCGCCGAACTCGATGCCTCTTCTAGTTTTCCGACGGTGTTTGAAGTTTCTTCCATGCACAAGGGGATTCGCATCTTCTGGCTTGCTTTCTAAAACGGTAGTGGTAGCGGCATAACCAGTCTGGGTCCGTCGGCTTTCTTCCACTTCTATTGGTCGATTTTGAACGAGAGCGGCCGCGCCATCTATTTGGTTGACGAAAGTTCCTTCTTCCACGTAATTCTGCGATTTCCATCGTAAGTTTCTCAATTTGCTTTGAAATCAGTTCTATATGTGGATCGTGGCTGGTACTCTGTGCTGATGATGATGATGGAGATGCTGATACGGCGGCGATCTGGGGTTCCATGTGTTCTGTCATCTTGTCGGCCATCGAAGCTAATGTATTCAGTGATGATTCGTCGTTCACTGACAAAACTGCTCGAACTGACTGTGGTAGTTGGTTGAGCCACAGGACTTTCAAGGCATCGTCTTGAACCATAGTGCCTCCTAGGTCTCTCATCCTTCGCAGTAACTGGCTAGGTTTTTGATCTCCCAATTCTTGACCGCTGAGAAGTTTCTGTAATTGTTTTGCTTCGGACTCTTGATAGACGGACAACAATCTATTCTTCAGCGCTAGATATTTTCCGGTAGCTGGCGGGTTCATGAGGATATCACCGATTTGTTGGACGTCGCTTTGCTGCAGAACGCTTAACACGTAGCGGAATTTGTTGTCATCTCCCAGCTTCGACGGTTCGATGAGGGTTTCAAACTGCGCAAACCATAATCTTGGGTATTCTCTCCAGAAAGGCAGGATTCTTGACTGGATAGATACTGGCGAGATGTCTGTTCCCAAATCCGGAGTACTTTCTATCGGGGTCACCATTGTAGGGAAGGTCCTAGCTGCCTATTCACTTGTTATTTCAGGAAGAAAAGTCGAATCAATGGATCGGTTGAAACCAGCCTATATATACAACAAGACCAGCGAGGAGCAGGACACCTTCACCACAGCTTTACCAGCGTCGATCATGACTACCCCAGCCTCGATGACAGCAACCCCAGCAACGTCGACAACAATGCCAGCAGCCTCATCTGAACAGCCCTACGTCACGCGCTACGGCAGAGTCATTCATCGTACCGTACGATTCACTTGAAGGGGGGTGATGTAGTGTACCTAGAATACCTACATCTCAATCATACGGAGAGGACCGGAGGAATCGAGCGCGCCGAGATCACTGGAGGGCCCGCGCGTAAGCGCGCGATATATTTATGTTTCGCCGTCCCGCTCACACACGACTAGCGCTGTCTCAACACATCGGCTGGATCTACTTTTAATTAATATACCTGCGTTTCACGCACCGAGCCCTGTGATTGGCTACAATCACATTTCTTGCTCTTCGTACGATAGTATAAGGAATAGTGTAAAATTATTTAAGTATATGACCATTTCTCAATAAAACACAGTTAAAATTGATTCGAATTTTCTTCCTGAAATAACAAGTGAATAGGCAGCTAGGACCTTCCCTACAACATCATCATCGTCTCGAACGACTTCAATTCACATGTCTCCATCTTACTGCGCGTTCTAGAGAAAATAAAGCAGGCCAACCTCACCGTCAATCTGGAGAAGTGTAAGTTTTTCAGGAGTTCACTTAAGTATCTTGGCTATGTCGTCGATAGTGGTGGACTACGTACCGATCCTGAGAAAGTTCAAGCTATCCTCAATTACCCGACGCCTTCTTGTCGAAAGGACATTAAGCGCTTTCTCGGGACAGCTACATGGTATCGTCGTTTCGTCCCTAATTTTAGCACTATAGCAGCTCCGCTCAATAAGTTGACGTCGTGCAAGAAGGGTGGACCCCCGTTCGTCTGGTCTTCAGAAGCAGATTTGGCATTCCAGAAACTGAAAGAATGTTTAGTTTCCGCTCCAGTTCTTTCCTGTCCTGACTACGATAAGCCATTCTATGTGCATACTGTTGCCAGCAACTATGGTGTGGGCGCTATGCTAACCCAGACCATAGACGGTAAAGAGCACCCAATTGCTTATATGAGCAAGTCGTTGTCAGCGGCGGAGAGGAACTACAGCATCACAGAGCGTGAAACACTTGCTGTGGTCATAGCTTTGGAGCATTGGAGGTGTTATTTAGAAAACGGTAGGCCCTTCACGGTCTTTACAGACCACAGTGCTTTAAAGTGGTTCTTATCGCTGAATAACCCAACCGGTCGGTTAGTTCGCTGGGGTGTCAGATTATCCGCCTTCCACTTTGAGCTGAAACATCGTCGCGGCGTAGAGAACGTCATACCAGATGCCCTAAGTAGAGCAGTTCCTGTTAATACTATAAGTACTTCAGGTGTTTACTCAACAACTGCTGATCAATGGTACAAAAATATCTATAATTCTTGCCTTACGAAACCTCAAAATTTTCCGAACTTTCTCATTAAAAACAATTCCCTTTTTAGATTGACTAAGAACAAACATGATGTGACTGACTTAACTTCAGAATTTGCATGGAAAGAAGTAGTACCGGAAGAGCTTCGTGAGCAGGTTATACTAGAAAACCACGCGGAGCCTACGGCTGGACATCTTGGCGTATTTAAAACGTATCGTCGTCTCGCGTTACGCTATTTTTGGCCGGGTATGCACCAGGATGTTGTAAAGTTTGTTAGTTCGTGTACTAAATGCCTCACCTACAAAGCTCAAAACCACCAAATTCTAGGAGAGATGGGTCGGCCGAAGCAGTGCTGTCGTCCCTTTCAAGCTATTTCTGTTGACCTTATGGGCCCTCTGCCCGTCTCTAGAAAGCAGAACAGCTACATCTTAGTTGTAACCTGTTGCTTTAGCAAGTTTTGTCTCATTTGTCCCCTGCGATCTGCTACCTCTGCAGCTGTTTGTAAGTTTCTGGAAGATTCCGCCTTCCTCATACACGGAACACCTCAAACTATTTTTATAGACAATGGTAGCCAATTCATTAGTGCTGTCACACAGTCCCTCTTCAAAAAGTATAGCGTCCCTAATGTATTTTATACCCCAAAATACACGCCTCAGGTCAACACTGTCGAGCGTTATAATCGTACAATTATAACTTGCCTATCAACATTCGTGGAGGATGACCATCGGACGTGGGACGTTTTTATTCCCAAGGTCCAGTTTGCCATCAACAATTCTGTGAATGAGGCTACAGGATTCACTCCTTCATTTTTGGTATTTGGCAGAGAATTAGTCGTTTGTGGTACTCACTATGTCGACAATGATCTAGGTCATGAGTTTTTGTTCCTTCCACGCGACTGTTATGCTGAAAATTTAGGCTGCCTTTCAGAGATTTTTGATAAAGTTCAAGCAAAACTTTGGCTTGCGCATGCCAAAAATACATCTCATTATAACCTGCGTCGAAAACCGACAGAATTTGAAGTTGGTGATATAGTGATGAAGCGCGCGTATGTTTTGAGTGACAAAGACAAGTACTTCAGCAAGAAGCTGGCACCAAAATACATCAAATGCCGCGTCGTAACAAAAAAGTCTCCTTTAGTCTATATATTAGAAGATATGTCAGGTAAAAATATAGGTACATGGCATATAAAAGATTTGAAATTGATAGGTTCAAATAAATAAATATTATATGATATTAAAATAGCATGCATACGTAAACCTTCCGAATCGTCATAATTTTTAAACATAGTACTTAAAATATTCATATGGGTCTCCAAGTTAAAACGGTTACCTTGATAATTGATAGGTCGCGTTAGTAGTCTTTGAAATGACCACTTTTGCTTGTTTGAATGCGTGAAGTATGCGAGATTAGATTTTTGAAAGGATTAATATGCAATATGAAACTTATAGTGCGGATTTTATCTCTAAAAATATACATAAAATCCTTTTGTGACACGGGGGGTAATGTAACGTTGCACGTACATGTTTATTTATTTTATATTATAGTACCTTAATATATCTACAGTTCTAAAATAATAACTACTTGCCTGCCTAAATAACTTTACAATATTAGCCTAGTTGAATAGAACGTTAAAGTTTTATCGCGCGACTGTACCTGACGCCATACGTGTTAGCCGCGTTTGCAATTCTTTTGTTCGTGAAAGAACATTCGAGCTGCGCGTGCGTCGCTCCGGCGGCGGCCGCCCGCAGAGCCCGGATCTACTTGCTCCGAGACGGACGTGTGTCGAGTGCGTTCACTGGCTGCCTACGTGCGCTCAGTGTCTTCTTACGTACCCTACTCGTTCAAATCCATATAATATAAATATTAGTGATACATAGTTTGTCACCGCTTCCGACGTATTTGGGAGTTTCTATCAATAACTTTATAAAGTGTCTTCACCCCGATAGGGTAAGTGTTGAACATTGTTTCGTGCTTTATGTAGGTAGGCAATCGTTGGCTTTTTATTAGTATAAAACTGTAATTACATATGTTTTTATTGCGCTCATAAATGTTATGTTCATATTATTTTCAACATCATCATTCCATTAAACTACAAAATCTATTAGCTAAATCCTGCTGGGATTCTTTGTTAGCTTATACTATCTTTCTATCACTTCATGATCCACCCGCTAAAGTATATATTGTCAGCTAAAACATTTCATATCATTTTCATCTTACATTTTGTTTAGTTCATTTCACACTGCTTGTAACTCCGTTCTGATAGTGAACCACCTCTGCACCAACTACCTACTTTCTCGGCTTCTCCTCATAGGCACGTCAATACAGGGTGTTCACTATCAACGGAAAGCGCTCAGAACAAATTGTTTACCGTGGACATTTATTCACAGGGTCCGATGCTAGGGTTCAATCCCTAAGGAACATTTTTACACCTGACCTACCATCTTCGACGGCTGACGTCACGGGCCTCTCCAGCCTTTTTCACCGTCGGTGTCCACCCACCTGTGCAGCCTTCAGGATAGCCAGGATAGTACCGGACCACGAAGTGAAACCAGACAGGCTTAATTACCTACGACCTCCATATTGAAATGTCTATAACTTTTTGATAGAGCATACTAATGACTTGAAACTTTCAGTATGTATTGAAAAAACTATAAATCAAACCACGTGTTTCAGGATTTTTCAAAAATGTTACTATATAAGTTTAAAAAGGAAGAAGCGATTTCCTACCGACAACGCCCAGCCTAAACCGCTGAAGCTAGAAAGCTGAAATTTAGAAGGTAGGTTCCTTTTACAACACAAGCACCCGCTAAGAAGGGATTATCTTAATATATAAAGGAACAAGCGATTTTCTGGCGACAACGCCCAGCCTAATCCGCTGAAGTAAGAAAGCTGAAATTTGGAAGGTAAGTTCCTTTTACAACACAAGCACCCGCTAAGAAGGGATTTTTGGAAATTCCACCCCTAAGGGGGTGAAAAGGGGGATGGAAGTTTTTTTGGTCTTTTTTCTAACTCTGTAACCGGTAGCCCAATTTTCTTGAAATTTACAGGAAATACTAAACATACAAAAATATTGAACACGTGTTTCAGCATTTTTCAAAATATTCCTGCAAATAGGGTGAAATGGGTCATTCAAGTTTGAGATTCGTATTTTGGCTCCATATTGAAATGTCTATAACTTTTTGATAGAGCATACTAATGACTTGAAACTTTCAGTATGTATTGAAAAAACTATAAATCAAACCACGTGTTTCAGGATTTTTCAAAAATGTTACTATATAAGTTTAAAAAGGAAGTCGAATTACTTAAGATTTTTGAGATTTTTTTTAACAAATGACCCAACATGAAACTTACTCAGAATACTAAACAAACAAAAATATTGAACACGTATTTCAGGATTTTTTCAAATATTCCTGAAAAACCATCAAAATATAAAGAAACAAGCGATTTCCTACCGACAACGCCTAGCCTAAACCGCTGAAGCTAGAAAGCTGAAATGTAGAATGTAGGTTCCTTTTACAACACAAGCACCCGCTAAGAAGGGATTATCTTAATATATAAAGGAACAAGCGATTTTCTGGCGACAACGCCCAGCCTAAACCGCTGAAGTTAGAAAGCTGAAATTTGGAAGGTAGGTTCCTTTTACAACACAAGCACCCGCTAAGAAGGGATTTTTGGAAATTCCACCCCTAAGGGGGTGAAAAGGGGGATGGAAGTTTTTTTGGTCTTTTTTCTAACTCTGTAACCGGTAGCCCGATTTTCTTGAAATTTACAGGAAATACTAAACATACAAAAATATTGAACACGTGTTTCAGCATTTTTCAAAATATTCCTGAAAATAGGGTGAAATGGGTCATTCAAGTTTGAGATTCGTATTTTGGCTCCATATTGAAATGTCTATAACTTTTTGATATAGCATACTAATGACTTGAAACTTTCAGTATGTATTGAAAAAACTATAAATCAAACCACGTGTTTCAGGATTTTTCAAAAATCTTAATATATAAAGGAACAAGCGATTTTCTGGCGACAACGCCCAGCCTAATCCGCTGAAGTTAGAAAGCTGAAATTTGGAAGGTAGGTTCCTTTTACAACACAAGCACCCGCTAAGAAGGGATTTTTGGAAATTCCACCCATAAGGGGGTGAAAAGGGGGTGGAAGTTTTTTTGGTCATTTTTCTAACTCTGTAACCGGTAGCCCGATTTTCTTGAAATTTACAGGAAATACTAAACATAAAAAAATATTGAACACGTGTTTCAGCATTTTTCAAAATATTCCTGAAAATAGGGTGAAATGGGTCATTCAAGTTTGAGATTCGTATTTTGGCTCCATATTGAAATGTCTATAACTTTTTGATATAGCATACTAATGACTTGAAACTTTCAGTATGTATTGAAAAAACTATAAATCAAACCACGTGTTTCAGGATTTTTCAAAAATGTTACTATATAAGTTTAAAAAGGAAGTCGAATTACTTAAGATTTTTGAGATTTTTTTTAACAAATAACCCAACATGAAACTTACTCAGAATACTAAACAAACAGAAATATTGAACACGTATTTCAGGATTTTTTCAAATATTCCTGAAAAAACATCAAAATATAAAGAAACAAGCGATTTCCTACCGACAACGCCCAGCCTAAACCGCTGAAGCTAGAAAGCTGAAATTTAGAAGGTAGGTTCCTTTTACAACACAAGCACCCGCTAAGAAGGGATTATCTTAATATATAAAGGAACAAGCGATTTTCTGGCGACAACGCCCAGCCTAATCCGCTGAAGTTAGAAAGCTGAAATTTGGAAGGTAGGTTCCTTTTACAACACAAGCACCCGCTAAGAAGGGATTTTTGGAAATTCCACCCCTAAGGGGGTGAAAAGGGGGATGGAAGTTTTTTTGGTCTTTTTTCTAACTCTGTAACCGGTAGCCCGATTTTTATGATTACTTACAGGCTAAAATAGGATTAGGAAATTTACAAACAACCCTAGTGCTATAATGGAGCGTAGGTATTTATTTCATCAACTAGGCTTAGTTTCGATACTGTAGTCACATCTTATCTCTTCTTTATAATATCTTATTTCTCTCTTCTGTACCCCCTTATCTCAAGGAACGTTTCACTTTTCTTCATCAGTCTCACGCTTTTTCTCTGCGCTCTTCTGTAACTCTTATGCTTCAAGTCCCTATCCATTCTACTAATTTTTACAACAACCCATTTACTTCCCGTGCTGTACAGCTTTGGAACGCTTTGCCAGTCTCAGTTAGGCGTGCGAAGTCACTACCAATATTCAAGAATATGGTAAAGGAACACTATTTGTCCTGCACTAAATACACCTTTGTTTTCGTTTTATAAAATGTAGATAAATTATGTAGGTATTTATATAAGTAGGTTATTTGTATGTAATGTATGTATTAATAATTTATTAGAATTATTTAATATATTAAACATACTATTAATATAACATTACATATTTAATTATATAAACAAGTGATGCACACAGATTCCCATGTCAAGTCCAACGATCCTATCCATCCAGGGTTGTCTGGTAGAGATCGCTCTTGAGCGATAAGACCGCCAATTGTCACAAATATTGTAATTTTTATTTTGTTTATTGATTGTTTTGTTAAGTGTGCAATAAAGAATGTTCTATCTAGACTTGTTTGGGAAAGCGTGGAAAGTATTTTTAAAAAAACAATAAAAATTAAATTGATTTTGAATTTAATAATTAATGATTTTACAATGACGACTGAAATACGACTGGGGCTTTGAGTCCGGAGTTCTCGCATCACAGGACGTCGATAAGAACGGTCTAGACGCTAAGTCAGCGTTAGATTCGTGAGAATCTAACGTGGGCGTTTCTTATTAAACAAGTGATGTCCGATCTTATGTGGACCTGAATACAGGCCCTGATGCCATAACTCCTCCCTCCTGTAGTTCGAGATTATCCTCGGGATTATCTCGAATTTTCCCCCTTTTACAAAATAATTTCTTAACTCTATGTTTAAATGCTAACAATAAAAGACACACAGTTAAAAGAACGCATAACGTTAAGTTTCCTATACTAACACTTTTATAATCTAGAGCACTATGATTAATTTCACTATCACTATAATTTTTATCTCTATCACTTCCACTTTTCTGCAATAAGTAATTCAAGAACTGGATGTCAGCAAGATCAATTCCATTGAGATTGACGGGTTTTCTCTCGATATCCGATGAACGGGTCAATATTTTAGGTAAGTTAACAATAGGAATCTTTGTAAAGATTATGTCTTTTCCATGAGTGAGATGTCTTTTTAGTTTCAAATTACTAAATTTAACTTGACAATCATCGTCTAAAGTTATGAGATATGTTCCACAGATATTTTCCTGGATAATCTCGTTCTCGCAATATTTGGTGAGTGACGTTTCAGTTTTGGTGTAAATTATCCATCGATTAGGCTGTATGAGAAAAGCCTTGATTTCATTAATGGTAACAGGAACCGGGTGACAGCTAGAGATGTTGGTAGAAAATGTCATGAGCTCCGTGATGCATAAGTCTTCCATAAGTGGCGGATCATTGCTCTCAAAGCACAGGAAACGAGCTTCATCGATTTCTCGGCATGACTGGGAGAGCGGCTTCGCTTTCAACCCTTTCATTAGGATGTAAGGATATTTAGGGAGTATAAGGACTGTCTGGTGGGTAACTCTATCGTCAATGGGTAAAGGTGTCAATTTAAAATAGTTAAAAACTTCATTTCTTATTAATGGTATTTGCATTATTAACTTTATCTGATTTTGTTTTATATACGCTTTCATTTCTATACACTGTTCTAATTTTACAATATTTTCTTGATTTACAGGATAAACTAATTTACTAGTATTTTCGATTTCTTTTAACAATACAATCAGTTCATTAGTATCTAAAATAGATGGATGTAACAATTTATTTCTAGCAAAAGTTATAGCCGTTTCAATCTCATTCAATCGCATGTAGAGAGTCTGGAAGTTATGTAAAAAGACGTTATAAATGTGTATAATTTTGTTAGCAGTTTGGGTTAATTTAGAATTATTTAAACCACGATTTAGATCTTGAATACTAGTCTCAAAGTTTACCCATCATTTCAGCGACTATTGTCATTTTCTTATCAACGGCATCTTGCTTAGATTTTACTTCATGAATTAGCTTTTCATACAACACAGCGTCGTCATTATCCAGATTACCTGTAATTGTCTTGATAAAAGTACCAAGAGGATTTATGAGACCGCGCTTAGATCTTACCGATGGAATCAATTGCTCATACTTTTCTAAAGTTATATTCATGTTAAAATCAGTTTCCAATTCTACTTCATTAAAATCATAATCGAAAATTTTGATATCATAGCAGTTTTGAACTTGTCTCTTAAGTCTTACGTAACTATCGATATTTAATTCCAATTGATCATGGATGTGTTGTAAGTCTAAGATTTTGATTACAGTCCATGTATCGTGGCTAACAACAGCTTGACCTTCCTTTACAGGTTCTTGTCAATCAGCTGCAGTTGAAGGGCCTGGCTGTGGATCACTAGGACTGCCAGAAGGACCAACCTGTGGAGGACGTCTTATGTCTTTAATTGGAACTTTTGTATTCCTATTATGAGTAGTTACTGGTACAATATTTCGTTGAATGGCTCCGATGACTTGAGCTTTCTGATATCGAGGTTTATCTTTACTACGCCTAGTATTCACTCCTTTGATAAATACCGTATCGCCAACATCTATGTCAAAATCCTTTTCTCCACCACGTTTTTCGATGGCCGCTGATTTTTTATCGATTATTTTCTCTGTAAGATATTCGTACAAAAATTTTGTTCGTTTTGCGTGTTCTTTAACCAATTGTTGCGTAAACTGTTTATTAAAATCTACATGAAATGCGCTATTACTTTCTGTGTGGCCAAAAACTACTTCGAAAGGTGTAAGACCGGTGGTAGAGTGGATAGAATGATTATATGACATTATAGCGTAAGCCATAATAGATGCAGCATCAGTGATTTTTTGTTCGTACTTTGCTATACGGTAAATCTCTATAAGGGTTGAATGGAATCTCTCGACTATCCCCATAGAGTTGGGGTTATGTGGAGTACCGATGTGCAGGTCGATTTTATAAAATGACATCATTTCTTTCATCAATGTATTATTAAACTCGGTCCCTGGATCCGAGCTTATTCTACAAGGTGTTCCGTATAAAGAGAAGTATTTTATGAGTGCTCTTATCGCTTCAGGGGTGGATTTAGTGCTGATTTCAAACGCTTGACCAAGTTTGCTGAAGGCATCTACTATTGTCAGATAATGTTTTCCGTCGATTGAGAATGTATCTATAAATAATTCCTGAAAAGGTTTAATTTGAGTTTGTGATAGTTGTAATTCCGGTTTTAAAGGTTTTCGATCGTATTTCATTTTTTTACAAAGTTCGCATGCGTTGATAATACTGGCTACTGTTTGATCCATGTTATTCCAGTAAAAGGTACGTCTTAGATGTACTAACGTTTCTTTTATTCCCCTGTGACTGTTCTTACCTTCGTGATATTTGAGCACAATGTTTCGTTGTTCTTCTTCGCTATCTACATAAACTACTCTCTTAGTACACTCATAGAATTTAACCGTGCCCTTTTGAAAAAGTGACAGGGTGACTTCTGAAAATTGTTTGCGGTGTAATGAGTCTTCAAAATAAAAGAAATATTTTATTTTGGGTCGAATATATCCTTTCAGAAATCTTTTTACCAAATCCGAGTTATTTGTTGGTAAGTGTACTTCCAACACCTTTTGTTTTGACCTAGATATGTCTTTTACCGACAATTCATTTCTGTTCCAAGAATGAACCAGAATCTGGTTTGGTTTCGTGTCAATGGCCTCTTGGAGGATAAGAATACCATCAGTATCTAAGTCACGCGCCGAATGTACCGTGCCTATGCTTTCCGGCTGACCTTCAGAGGCAGTGGCAGTGCTACTACCCAAAGATGGAACCGAATACGGAGATCGCCTACCACCCGCTACTGACTTATTGCTTTTTTCCGATCCAGATGATATTGTTATCGGAGACGGTGTTCTTTGACGAGGGGTAGAAACTCGAGAATTGTGTTTTTCATCTTTACCTAACCGAGCAATTTCTTTGGTTAAATCGTTTATGTGTTGCTGGAGTTTTTGCTCCTTACTGTCAAAATTTACCTTCATTGAAACATCATCATTCTCTCCTAGCACGTTTAATCTAATTCGAGATAAGGCATCTGCGTTTGAATTTAGTCTGCCTTCCTTATGTTGAATATCATAATCAAAATCCGATAATCTTAATTTCCATCGTGTTAATTTACTATTGGGTTCTTTTAAAGATTTAAGCCATGTTAAAGGTCTGTGATCTGTATAAATCATGAATTTACGTCCATATAAATAGGGACGAAAATGTTTCACAGCCCATACTATTGCAAGAAGTTCTTTTTCGATGGTACTGTATCTCGTTTCGGCGTCATTCAAAGTCCTACTCGCGTAAGCTATCGGCTTATCATTCCCTTTAGGTCCTTGCGATAAGACAGCGCCTATTGCAAAGTTGGAAGCATCCGTCGTGAGCACAAATGGCTTGGAAAAGTCAGGAAATTGCAAGAGCGGCGCGTTTGTTAAAAGCTCTTTACACTTTTCAAATGCGTCGATGTATTCTCTTTTAGTGTAATCAATTTTATTCCTTTTTTTTAAACAATAGGTAAGTGGTTGTGTCAATTTAGCAAAATCTTTTATGAATTTACGGTAGTATCCTACTAGACCAAGGAAACTTTTAATTTCTGTTGTTGTTTTTGGTAAAGGAAAATTCATGACTGCTTTGATTTTATCGTCGTTAGGTAAAAGGCCGTCCTTAGTGATGGTGTGACCTAAATAAAGGACTTCTTTTCTGAGAAATTCGCATTTATCAAGGGTTACTTTCAAATTCGTTTCCCTAAGCTTTTCGAATATTTTTCGAAGTTTGTCTACGTGTTCTTGCAGGCTTGAGGAATATACTATGATATCGTCAAGATATACTAAGCAGTGGATACCCTGAAGACCTCGCAGTATATTATCCATCGCACGTTGAAACGTCGCTGGAGCTGTTTTCAAGCCAAACGGTAACCTTTTAAATTCATAATGACCCGTCTGGGTTGAAAAAGCAGTCTTTGGTCTATCCGCCTCATTAACTTCTATTTGATGATACCCACTAGCAAGGTCTAAAGTGCTAAAGTATTGAGCTTTGCCAATCTTATCAAGAAGATCAGTGATGTTGGGTAGCGGATACTTATCATCGACTGTGATCTCATTTAGGCGACGATAATCGATCACCAGTAGGGTGTTATTGGGCATTCTACTCCATTTCATTCCGTTGAATGCCCAAAAACACATCCTAGCACGTGTTCCTAGAGCTTGCATATCGGAAGGCAATGAAACCAGCATGTTCCTACCATGGGATTACAATCTTAAGTAACACGTGCGTTGTAGAATGCCCAAAAACACATCCTAGCACGTGTTCCTAGAGCTTGCATATCGGAAGGCAATGAAACCAGCATGTTCCTAGCATGGGATTAGGTACAATCTTTAGTAACACGTGCGTTCAAGTAAACCATCGTGTCCTTTACACGTGCGTCTGCAACTGGCATCGCAGAGGCTTGGTGTTGAACGCTGTTATCAAAACTTACACTTACTAACTTACGCATGCGTTCAGGTAAACCAACGTGTTCCTACCAGCTCCCATCGGGATATATAAACACTTATGTACCTTGTTTCCAACGCACATGTTCAGGTACACCCACGTGCTCCTACAACACAAACCTTCGTTTTCATAAGCATTTGCTCACTAAATATCGTAAGGCAATGTAATCGAAATATATCGGAACCTACGAAGATAAGCTTTACTTACCTACCTATTTACCTACCTACATACTTCAATGGTCTATGCATGTGTTAATAATACCTGCGAGGATGTGAAAAGAAAATTTTATTTATTTTAAGTCTTTATTTATTTTATCTTAACATTACATATCATATTCTATTTCTTATCCTTATAAAACCTAGGCTCTTCTTCAAAGGCTTCATCAGCATGATTGATTAAGCGTTGGAGCGATCTCCATTGATCAGTATTTTCCGATGTTTGAAGTTTTATACGAACAAGTGCCTTTTTCCAAGCTTCGAGTGAGTCCAGCTCCTTGACGTCTGATGTGCGATAGACCTTCAGGTCCACCACATATTCACCTTGCAATTCCGCCACTCGTCGTTCATTGCCGTTGGCAATTCGAAGCACGAAGCTAGAAGTTATTCCTCTCGACTCGTTCGGCTCACCTTGGTGAGCAGCCTTGTGATTTAAGCTGAATATATTATCACATGACAACTTCGAGGTGTATGGGGTAGATGATTGAGATTTTCTTTTTCTGCAACAAAAATGATATTTTAAGTAAATAATAAAATAATACATACATAACTAAACTCATGCTTCAAACACGTGTTTAAGGTATGTATGGAGGCGGATTAAAATCTGGAATAAATCATATTAGTAGTAAAACTTACTTCGGTGTTTTAACTGGTGATGGTGAAGTACTGCGTACAATTTTCTCATCACTATGTGAACGTCTCGAGCTTTTCTTGCCGCTTTTGAGTTGAACGTAATCGAAATCCATTTCACTATCCGACCTGAAACAAAAAATAATGGTTTTAGAATAAAAATTAACTTTTTACTTGGTGAATATAGAACACATATTAATCTTTAATGCAAATTAAATCCATTTACATACGAGTAAGTTTAACTTACATGATTTGTTTGTTGTTAAACTTTATTTTGAAGTATCTATGCAGCGTGTGAGACTGGTAACAGTGGGCTTTCTGTGATGATCGGCTCCAACCGGTAGCTGAGCAGATTGTTGCTAAACAGCACCAGTGTGGTTGGCTCCAGCTGCGTCAGCGTGGTTTGATGTAGAGCACCTCGCGCTAGGGCAGCAGGACTGGATACAGAGCTCGTACAGGACTCGTGCAGCAGGTCTGGTTCAACACGCTGGTACAGGATACAGAGCTCGTACAGGACTCGTGCAGCAGGTCTGGTTCAACACGCTGGTACAGGATACAGAGCTCGTACAGGACTCGTGCAGCAGGTTCAGCAGGCTGGTACAGGATACAGAGCTCGTACAAGACTCGTGCAGCAGGACTGGTTCAGCAGGCTCGTTCAACAGGCTGGTACAGGATACAGAGCTCGTACAGGACTCGTGCAGCAGGACTGGTTCAGCAGGCTCGTTCAGCAGACTGGTACAGGATACAGAGCTCGTACAGGACTCGTGCAGCAGGACTGGTTCAGCAGGCTCGTTCAGCAGGCTGGTACAGGATACAGAGCTCGTACAGGACTCGTGCAGCAGGACTGGTTCAGCAGGCTCGTTCAGCAGGCTGGTACAGGATACAGAGCTCGTACAGGACTCGTGCAGCAGGACTGGTTCAGCAGGCTGGTACAGGATACAGAGCTCGTACAGGACTCGTGCAGCAGGACTGGTTCAGCAGGCTCGTTCAGCAGGCTGGTACAGGATACAGAGCTCGTACAGGACTCGTGCAGCAGGACTGGTTCAGCAGGCTCGTTCAGCAAGGCTGGTACAGGATACAGAGCTCGTACAGGACTCGTGCAGCAGGACTGGTTCAGCAGGCTCGTTCAGCAGGCTGGTACAGGATACAGAGCTCGTACAGGACTCGTGCAGCAGGACTGGTTCAGCAGGCTCGTTCAGCAAGGCTGGTACAGGATACAGAGCTCGTACAGGATACAGAGCTCGTACAGGACTCGTGCAGCAGGACTGGTTCAACAGGCTGGTACAGGCTGGAGCTGGTGCTGGTACAGCAGGGCTGCTGCAGGATGCAGAGCCGGTTCTGGATCGGTGCAGCAGGGCAGGGCTGGTGCAGCAAGGCTGGATGCAGAGCCGGTGCTGGTACTGGGGCTGGTACTGGTTGCTGCCGGTCTGGATGTCTCGATCTTCTCCTCGGTGGTTTCCTTTTCCCAATGTTGTCTCTTCACTTGGCTTGTGCTTCTGTGATTCGATTGTCGAAAATACCATGTTTTATACACGAACACGAAACACATCAGCAAAAAAAAATATTTCATAAATTGAATCTAATCGACATTAAAACATAAGCCCTAAATCGAATACAAAGATACTTATGCTGTATTAAATATTGAAATATAATTTAGTAAGTAATCAAAAATAGGGTTCGCTCAACTTGAACCGGTAGCCCACTACTAGCATTGCTTTAAATATTCTTGATCAAAGCTATATTTCCTAATCAATAAAATGCATGCTTGGATGTTGGTGGAACACAAGCATTAATTTATATCGTAAGTAACTTTAGCTTACATTTTTTGAATAAACAATGTTACACGTTCTAGCCATGTCATCATTAGCCTAATTTAACCAAAACCTGCTAATAATTCAATTTTGTGTCTAAATGTCAAGTTATTTAAAATCTTAAGTAATTGATTTAAGGTTCACTATGTCATATCTGAACGTATTATTTGTAACTAGTTTACTTACGACACACACAAAATAATAGAAGTCTCAGTATTCCTTCATCTCTTGATACCATTGCAAGCACCAAGTTGAATTAAAAGTAAATTTATTCGAGGTGAAGTTGATTTCCTTAAACTTCAGTGATTGTGAAAAATCATCTTGTTTAATCAACAAAAAGTGGTAAGTTAAATCTACTATAAAACAAGTATCCATCTATATGTTTAATTTTTACTATTTCAAGTCAATGACGACTGTTGTAGCCTGGTGAGGCGAAGGTCCGATGTAGAGGGTTCGATTCGCCTCGAAACAAATTTAAGATCTATAAATATTTGCCTCAGTGTTCTAGGTATATTCTATAACATGTTTATTAAATAACATTATTTAGATAATGTGTCATAATAATTTACCTCATATTACTCATATAGTACCCAAGTATATCACAAGTTCTGCTTAGCTTGATGCTAGATGATTTGTGAAGATAGTTCAGCAATATATTCACGCATTTATATTTATTTATTATGAATTATATTTATAGAGGATCAATAGAACTATTTTAGTTTTAAAAATCCTGTTCAAATATAAAAGTATTTTCCTTTTTACAGTCGATTCATATAACAAGGTGGATCTGGACACATACCTACACACTACATTATATTCGAATTGCGAGTTTAAAAAAGAAGTAAAGTGATTTTGGTAAGTGCTATATTGATAAAAAATTTAAAACTGTCGTGGTTGTTAACACTAAAGTCCTACCTATACTTAACAATAATAATAATTTTTACTTTAATATATACCATTATTTCAAATAGTGATTTTTGAATAAGTCGATAATGAGACAATTTACTGTGTATGATAAAAAATGTTGTAGAGGTTATATTTAATATTTTTTATTTATTGTTATAGTTGCTGTTCTTGAATCTGGAAAAAGTCATTTCCAATCACACATCCCTATGTACCCATTTGATGACATTCGAAGAATTTTCTGAACAAAACTGTCTGTTGTACTGGTTTTTGGAGGGGTGCTGAATCAAAGTGAGTATAGATCTACAACATTATAAAGAACATTATAATATCTATGTTATTATGTTTTTTCAGGTTAACCTACTCTATCTTTCTTTTTCATATAACCTATGATGTGCTCCCACTGCTAGAAAATATTTGATTGATTTTTAAAGCAATCATAAAAAACTTTATATTTTCTTTTTCAGCTACATACAATATAAGAAAACTGTCAGCTGTGTTGGTCTTCGTAGTCAAAGTGAGTCTTCAGTTTATAATTAATTCTAAATTATTACTTAGGTAGGTACTACAATTTTCGAGGTTAGGTATTTATAAGTCCAGTGTTACCTTGCTATATTATTTTGTAATTAAGTTCATCTGGTTGTTGTGGTTTTGTATTAACTTTAACTAAAATGCCTTTTTGCTCTATTTGCAATAAACAAGTAGAAAGTAGAGTGTGGGTAGGACATCTTAGGTCTAATTTACATAAGAATAGAAGCACTACTCCGATGTCTGACAACATAGAAATAATAAAATCAGCTTTTAAAGGTCGTGTGGCAAGCTACAGGATTCTTGCAAAAAATGATGAGGTTCATAATTCAGCATTATATTTTTTAAATAACGTGCGCGATGCAGTTAAATCATTGATAAATCAATCTTTATTTAAGTTTACTGCTGTCAAAGTTAATTTTGAATTATTTTCTACATTTCTTACGTTTAAAAATGATGGACAGGAAATAAAATCTTTTTCCACCAAAAACTTCATATTACATTTCAATTATGATTTTCCTTCTATTTATGATCAAATTTCTAGTATTTTAACGAATAAAATTGAAGAGTTCCAAGAGAGGGACAGCGGTTGGACCTTTCTAGATAATTCATACTTGGAAATCAACATAAACAAGTACCAACCTCTTAGTGGGTCTAGTTATATAAAATTACCTCCTCATATTACAAAAAAGAAGGCTTGTCTAAACATTCAGAATAAAGATAATTATTGTTTTGTTTGGTGTATTACAGCTGTTTTGTACCCAACTTCTCAACACCCTGAGCGAGTTTCATCATATCCTCATTTCAAAAATGTTTTGGATATAAGTGAAGTTTCGTTTCCAATGAATTTTTCAGATATATCAACTTTTGAAAAAAATAATCCTCTTTTGAGTATAAACGTGTATGGAACAAATGGCAAAACAATAATCGGTCCTCTTTATAAATCAGAGTGTAGGGATAGCAATGCGAAGCATATTAACTTGTTGTTCATTGAAAATGAAAAAACAACACATTATTGTTTGATAAAAGATTTACCGCGTTTAGTAAGAAGTCAAATTAGTAAACACCACAGTAAACTATATTTTTGTGAAACATGTTTACAATTTTTTCCTAATGATCAAAAATTGAATAGTCATTCATGTGGGGGTGTTGTTACTATTTTACCAGAAAAAGGATCAGTAATTCAGTTCGTTAATTATAAACGGAAACAGGATATGCCATTCGTAATTTACGCAGATTTCGAAACAATATTAGAACCTATTCAGAATGATCATGCAAAATGTGCTAGCACAAGCTCGACCCAATTACTAACTCGACATGTGCCTGCTGGTTATTGTTATAAAATCGTATCATCGGAAGGTATAAGTTACGATAGATTTAGAATACATCGTGGAAAAGATTGTGTTTCACATTTTATTGACATGCTATTTAAGGATGCTAAAGAAATATATAATTTACTTAACCAAAATAAACCAATGATTTTTACGGAGAGCAATGCCATTGATTTTAAAAATGCTAGTCACTGTCATATATGCTCTAATTTGTTATTTAAAAATAAAGTAAGAGATCATTGTCACTTGACAGGACGTTATAGGGGTGCAGCACATCGATACTGTAATTTACTATACAAAGTACCAAATTTTATTCCCATATTTTTCCACAACTTGTCTGGTTATGATTGTCATTTATTTATTAAAGAACTGGGGGAACATGTAGGAAAAATTGATGTGATCCCGAAAACTAAGGAAAAATATACATCATTTACAAAATTTGTACCCATAAATGACCACGACTTTATCCAATTACGATTTCTTGATTCTTTTAATTTCATGGCAGGAAGTTTAGATCATCTCGCACGAACTATGAATACAAACGATTTTAAATTAATGAAGAAACATTTCCCTAGAGTAGATGAATTTAACTTACTTACGCGAAAAGGAGTTTATCCTTATAACTACATAACAAATTGGACACGATATCAAGAAACTATGCTTCCTTCTAAAGAGTGCTTTCACAATATCTTAACTGATGAAAGTGTATCTGATTATGACTATCACCATGCACAATCAGTTTGGGAAAAATTCGGTATAGGTAATTTAGGTGAATACACTGATTTATATTTGAAAACCGATGTTCTTTTATTAGCAGATATATTTGAAAAATTCAGAGTGACATGTAAAAAACATTATAAGCTGGACCCAGCGTTTTATATAACTGCACCTAGTTTATCATTTGATGCAATGTTATTAATAACTGGAATTCAACTTGAGCTCGTGAGTGATCTAGAAATAGTAAAAATGATACAGTCGGGTATTCGAGGGGGCTTGTGCATGTGTTCACACCGCCATGCTAAAGCGAATCATAAGTACATGGATTCGTACGATGATTCTCAACCCGAAAAACACATAGTTTATTTAGATTGTAATAATCTTTATGGGTTTAGTATGTGTCAATATTTACCTTTTTCAGAATTCCAATTCTTAAGTTCAGATGAAATTAATAAATTAGACATACGTAATACATTAGACACTTCTACATGGGGATATATTTTGGAAGTCGATTTGTTATACCCTAAAAATCTCCACTCAGAACACAATGACCTCCCATTCTGTCCCGAAAAATGCGTTCCACCTGGAGGAAAAACTAACAAACTTATACCTAACTTATATAATAAGTATAACTATGTTATTCATTACGTGTATTTGAAGAAATGCTTAGAACATGGTTTAATTTTACGTAAAATTCATAGAGTCATAAAGTTTAGACAAGAACCTTACTTAAAAAAATATATTGATCTTAATACCGATTTACGAAAGAAAGCCAAAAATACCTTTGAACAAGATTTTTTTAAGCTTTTAAATAACAGTGTGTTCGGAAAAACGTTAGAAAATACTGAAAAAAGGGTAAATGTTCGATTAGTTAATCAGTGGTATGATAACACAAACAAAACTAAAAAATCGCAATATGCAGAGAGACTTATTGCCGACCCTTATTTCCACAGTGTTTCGGTTTTTAGTGAAAACTTGGTTGCAATCCAAATGAAACCAAATAGTTTGACATTAGATAAACCAATTTATATAGGTTTTACCGTTTTAGAACTCTCGAAAGCTCACATGTACAATTTTCATTATAATGTTATAAAACCGTATTATAAAAATCGTGTAACTCTATGTTACACAGATACCGATTCTTTTATTTACCTTTTATCCACTGATGACTTTTATCTAGACCTAAAAAACGATTTTATGAATTATTTTGATACCAGTAGTTACAATGCTAAAAATGTTTATCAGATCTTACCGCAAAATAAAAAAATTCCAGGACTGTTTAAAGACGAAATGGGTGGTAAAATTATTTTAGAATTTGTCGGTTTGAGATCAAAACTGTATTGTATTAAAACCCAAGAATTTACTATAAAAAAAGCTAAAGGTATACAATCATGTGTAACGCAAAATTTGAATTTATCTGATTACCAAAATGTTCTGTTCAATGATAAAATCACCCGTAAAAAAAATATCTTATTTAAGTCCATAAAACATGAGATATATACTCAAAGCATAAATAAAGTTGCTTTATCAAATAATGATGACAAGCGTTCTATATCTACTTGCAATGTTGCAACAAGAGCATGGGGCAATGTTTCTATTTTAAATGGTTAAAAAATACCTATAGTTTTGTTAGGTACCTAGATATAATAGAAATAATATTGAATAATGATGTCAGATAATTCACACAGCACTATCTACATACATAGATCTATGCTAAGCTGAGATCGTGTTATGGGTACAATTCACTACATAGGTTGATTTAAAAACACCTAGAATACCCTGAACAAATATTATACATTGTACAAAAATTTGTCTCGAGGTGGGAATCAAAACCGCAACCGCTTACGTTGCAGGTGGACCTTGGTTCATCACGCTAAAGAGGTTGTCTAGATACATGTACAGAGTGCTTCTTGTGAACTACTTATGTAATTGTTAGCTATGCATATTTAGTATAAGTTGTAGAAGAATGTATAGTTTAATTTAATTTTATTGTACTAATAAATTTGTAATTATAATTTTAATAAAGACATGTACTTACCTATATTTTTATATGTATTTTATTCTTACTATATTCTTCCTTAAAAATATAAACATATTTAGGTAGATACTAGGTATTAAACATCTAAGTACATTTATTTCATAAGTTTCAAGACATGTAATTTGATTCCCGCCGCACGAAATAGGTAGGTAGAGTAGGTTTATGTCTTGTAGAGCATCATATGCAAAATGTAAAACCTACTTTAATTTATTCTGTGAATGAGGTGGTTACAGTTCATCACAGGTCATTCACACGACCTACTTTTATTACATTTCTATAAAAAAAGAGATTCAATAAGGTTTTTCGTTTTTAATTCAATGAAATAAATTGTACATTCATTTTAGGTAATGGATTCTTCTCCTGATGATTTTTTCCAATGTGCTCAAGACCCGTTGGCTGGCTTTGATGAGCTTTACCCAGAGATAGCAAATAATCAACGCTGTCTCGAAAGACAGGTAAAGAAGAAACGGGAATGTGTAAAAAAAACTAATTTGAGTAGATCTCATATAATCAGTAAAAAGTCTAAGAGAGGACAGAAACTAATCCAAATAAAAATTATAGATATATCGAACCCAGAAGAAAGTAATGACAACATCATTGTGAATACACAATATGTTGTGACTGAAGTAATAGATGATATTTTGGACCATACGGAATCGGTAGTAAGGAAAATTTCGAAAAAAATTTGTGATGATATCTTGTAGGTAAATTTTAACATTCTTTTTCCTTCTTAGTTGTCTTTAGTCTTAAATTGTGAGTTATTTTTGTTCATAAACCTATTTAATAAAACAATATTTTCTTTTATTTTTATTCCTAGTTCTCGCCCATTACTAGATAAAAAGTATGCCATGTTTTATTCCAAGCATGGAACTATCTGTATGCAAAATTTCAACCCGATCGGTTCAGTAGTTTTGATGTGAAGAAGTAACGAACATTCATACAAACTTTCGCAATTATAATATTAATGTGATAGGATACCTATCAACACAAATTAGCTTCGCAGGTGTATGCCTACATTTTTATATCTGATGTGTTGTCAGGGTAGGTAGTAAATAACAAACCAACTAGTATTAGCTCAGGACATGTTTATTCGTAATTAAAAACTTATATGCAAGAAAACACTATTATCGATACACCAATTTTTAACACATATTGCATTTGTTAATGCACATTGTTTCTTATGAATAAAACAATTATAAGTATGACTATTTACACAATATTTTGTTTTTAGCATATGTAAGTTAGGACAACCTTTGCTCTCAACATTTACTATGTTACATTCACGACATAGATCTTTTACCCATCTCGTTTTTTCTAGTCCTTTTACAATAACAAGCTTTTGTGATAAGATAGGTTTTATTACACGTTTAAATTCCCTATAGTCAATATGACCTTGATTCCAATATATTCCTTGATTATATTCAACCCATTTAACAAGTTTCTTTTCTTCATTATTTAATTTAGAAAACATGTAAGGTGGTTTAATTAAAAATACTTGGGTATAATTATTCGTGCAGTAAGCAAATTCTTTTATGATAAACTCATTTTTCGTATTTTTGAATCCTTGTACATCAACTATTATAATATTAGAATTCATGATATCTTTCTAACAATATTACTAAGTGGTTTGTATTCTATGATGCAATCGTTTAGAATAAGACAATAAGCAGAGGTTTGATCTGGTATTTCTATGTTGGTTTCTATTTCTACCACAACACTAACTACACCCCCAGATTTTAGATTATCGTTTTGTCTTGAACAATCAATCACAAATAACGGTGCAATTTCTTCAAAATATTTTGAGCTCAGCAATGGTTCGGTTCTACGTCCATAATAAGACTGTTGAAATCTAGCATATTGTTCATATAATAAAGCATATTTGTTATTTGAAAAATTAACGTTAAGGTTCTCATAGGGAAAATATGTTGAATTAAGGTACACCCGAACATTACGAAGGTTACAATGGTCGAAACGTGACATATCACTATCCCCCTTATTTTTTCTATTTGTTTGTAAACCAATCACAACATACCTTGGTTTTTCAATCTCTGAAGATGTTTTAATCGACCAAGTATGCTTCGTAGTTTTAGGAAGCATTGGGTATTCATAAAGATCCCAGTTTCGAAATGCGAACTGTATAGGACGATCTTTTTCTAAGACCTTTAGTAAATTAATTTTTTCTCTATCTGACACTTTAACATGTGGAACACGCCATACTATTTTTTGTATTTCAATATCTTCCAGTACTTCATTTGTATTTAATTTTAATGCATTATGATTAGTATTACTACGCAAAAGTATCAATTCATGTTTACAGTTCATTATAACTTTCTTATAATCTTCTGCAAAACCAAGTATATTGGAAAGTGGTATTGACACAGAAAAGTTACCAGCATGTGTATTTTTAGTCCCGTCAATATCCCAACACCATGCTTTAGACATTTTAGATTCACTTTCGTTCATAGAAAGATATGATTTCATTGTTGTAGTGATTCCTGCATTTTTTACTTTATCGATCTCAACACCGTTAAGCTCATAACGAATGTCTTGAAATAGAAATAGCCAAGGGTTATTAGTAAGTTGAATACTTGATACCAGACTTGATACCTTCTCTCCTGAATCCCTTTTTGTTACTTTCACAACACCCTCTAAGTAAAGAGTACTTGCAGATGGTAATACGTAGAGATCTTGTTGGTTGATTGGTATTCTAATTTCATCATTTCTATTGAAACTGGTTACGTATGGTTTATATGAATGTACTTCTATGCCGTCAATACTGCTATCATAGGCTGGTGTATGTAAGATATCTAGTATATTCATTTTAGTAGACCAATATTTTTAAGAAATTTTTTGTTTTCTTTTGATAACTTCTTTTTTGTTTTTAAAGATGTGTCTTTGATGGTTGCTCTTTTAGTTATGACAGATACAACGTTAGCAGGTATATATTTATTGTAATCAATCATTTTTTCCTGATGTGTAAGTAAAGTTGAATTTCTTCTCCACGAAAATTAACCAATTTATTATTATTATCGATCAATCGAATATTGATTGATAATATATTTTTTTGATTGATTGGGAAATATATAACGTTTTTTGGAATTTCTATTATTCTGTACCCAGGAGGTATATTCGGAGCAAATTCGTGAATAATATGACTAGATTTCCCGTTAATATATGATCCACTAACTATATCACATTCAATCCTCACGATGGTTGTAGATAGAATGTTGATAGGGAGAGCAGATTCATGTAATTTATTTGCTTTAAGTATTTGTTCTCCAAACCCCAACAGTTTTCCTAGATTTCCACTTCTTTTGAAGTTTATATCTTTAGTGCTAAATATTGTAGTTTTCAGAGTGTTATTATTCGATTTCAGGATTAAAGTAGCATTTTGTATTCTAGTTTTTAAATAATCAGCTATATCTTGTAGTTCGTATGCACCTTCTGGTATTTCGATTTTTTCATTATCACCGTAATAAAACGTATTGTTTGTGCTATCAATATTTGGGATTGAGTTAAATGTGGATAAATATAATAAAGCACATTCATAATCACTTTCAAGTTGAAGAGGAGGAGAAAAATTAGACGATAAAACTGAGGTGTTGCCTGATATAGATAGCGTGAAAGACATGATGATAATGGTATAAATACAAGTGTTACATCATGTTTTATTGAATTTATTCCAAAAATTTCGTAAATATTTCAAACACAAATGTCCGCAGACTATAGAATTAAACTTTTGATCTCTCTTATAGTTGTAAAATATCAAGCATTTGTTGAAATATTTTACCATCTGTAAGGGAGGTCTCAAGTTTCCAAAACTATCATAGTATTCACAATAATTATTTATTTTAACATAGGCTACCCAATGTGTTCCAGGATTTTTGGAATCATCCAGATTAACAATTCCACATTCAACACGATTCGATTTTATTGGTAGTTGATCTTTCATAAAAACACCACGGAAATATGGTAAACTCTTTGCATGTTTTTCTAGATCAACATTTGTTAGTGGACGATTAGGTAGCCTTACACTTAGTTTTTTAAACCCTTAATAAATAGACCTCGACCTTTTCTATATGGTTTAATGTGTAATCCTTTCCCAATTGCTATAGATTCCATAGTCTTATTGTGACGTTCGGATTCATGCAGGTTATCTTTAGACGACTTGTAATCGTTTATAGTTTTTGCAATACCTGCTGCACCACCAGCTAAAGTACCCAATGCAGAAAGTCCTGCAAATATGGGTATCAAAGGTAGTATTCCTCCGGTTTTAGGTAACGGAATAACACGGGGTATCTTTATAGTTTTATGTTTAGGTACTATCTTTCGTGCTGCTGAATATGCCATTTTTATCATACTGGACATAGTTTTAGGAGTTTTCTTTTTTATTTTATTTCGTATTTTATATATTATATTTTTAAAAGTCTTTATACCTGATCCACTGTTTACTTTAGCTTTCATTGCTTTGTTAACAATCCAGGATGCTATTTTCTCACCTCTACCTGCATCTTTCGACTTAAGTCTTTGTTTAGCCATATTCATTAAAATTAAATCAGCTTTTCGACGGTTTTCGGTATCAGTATTAGTATAAGCTATATCGTGAACCTTACAAGCTTCATCTAATTTGTTGATACCTTTGTCTCCTCTCAATAACCTTTTTTGTAGCTTAGTTCCAGGTCCACAGTAATTGTACCCAGGTAAATGTAGTTCAAATGGTAAATGGTTAATGATATTGTTAATAAGTCCACCTCCTTGCATAGTTTGCTAGTGAATGTAGTAAATTAAAAAACTAATGCCTTTTTATCAATCCAACTGTTGTCTTTATCACTATGACCTAACCATTTTACAAATAGTCTAGCGCCATTTCTTTTTAATACTTTTTCTATCAAAAAGGTATCTGGATATTTAGTTTTTTGGAGTTCGTAACCATAAAACGAACCTAATATGGGTTGCTTTTTCAAGTCTTCAATTGCATAAGTGAGTGGTTTAGTATTTTTGATATTATTTATTTTAAACAATTCTGTTGACCAATTAGGAGTATAACCTTTTTCGAAAATACTTTTATATTTACTAATTCTAACAACATCACCTACATGAAGCTTATTTTTTTCATATTTAAATGTTTTAACATTATAAGCTTTGCTAATATTTTTTAATATTTGTTTCTCATTAGAAATATCAGTATCACTGGGTTTAAATTTTGTAATTCGATGTTTAGTATTATTATATGAATCAGTTACAGATTTTAAAGGTTTCCCTATCCATTGATAATTACCATTTAGACTGAAAAGTTTAAATAATTTACTTTTTATAGTTCTGATTAACCTCTCAACAAGTGATGCTTTCATTGTAGAGTAAGATGAATAATGATTTATACTGTATTTGTTAATAACATTTTTAAACAACTTATTGTAAAACTCATTACCGTGATCAGTTTGCAGATTGATTGGGTGTCTATGGGATGTAGATATAATACTGTTGAAAGCATTCGCAATTTCTGACATTGTTTTATTTTTAACAGGTAATGTCCATGCAAATTTTGATAAACAATCCATTACTATAAGTATAAAGGTATAACCACGATTATTTTTCTTAAATCTTTTTAGATCAATTAAATCTGCTTGCCATAAGTCATCGATTCCTTTTAAAACAACACTACGTCTATTAAAATGTTTTCTAGCAGCCTTATGAATTTCATTAACAATTTGTTGTTTGGTCATTATGATTGCTTATTTATCTTTTTTTTCTTCTGATTGTGATAGTTTCTTTTCAATATCTTGTTTGGTAACAAACTGCTCATCTATATGCTTAAAAATTTGAATGATTTTAGCATTAATGTCTTGTTTTAAAGATTTAATAACATCATCTAAATAATCTTTATTAACTGCTTCATCTGCAAATTGTGGACGCTTAAGACCTCTTAATGTAGATGATTGTAAATCATATTCACCACTGTCTTTTTTCAATAATGCACTATCTTGAAAGTCAATTATTTCGGAAACTCGTAATCTTTTATGTATATGATGACCAAATTTATCGATATTCATGTCCGTGAAGAGATCTTCTTCATTCAAAGGAAGGATGTTAAATGAAAATATTAAGTATATAAATCTATTTTATAAAGCTAATTTAAAATTCCACTTTCCCGCAACTCTTCAATGATAGAAATTATCTCATTACTTAAACCACTATTTCCTGCTGCTCTAGAAGCAATTAATAATTTTAATCTTTCAACCAATTCATTAGGATCATCCCAATATACGTAATCAACATTTGGTTTCCATTTCTTTAGCAATGGTAAATCTACACCTTTTCCTTGTACTTTACTTTGTTCTTTTACTTGAAATAGAGGTTTTATAACACTTAAGTATTTCAAACCTTTGTTGCTTTTGATTGGTTTTGATGGATCATTATCTCGACGATGTGCATTTGTATCTAAAAGTATTTGTTTATAATTATGCACATCATCTTGGTTAACACAGACTAGATCAGGAACCTTTTTCATAATCAATTCATCTAAACCTAAAGTTCTTTTATATTTTTGATTACCTACTATTATAAAATTTTCATTTAATTTTACATTAGATGAACCCATTTTCAGTTTTCCATTTTCACTACGAATTCCGAATGGTATCTCTTTCGATACATGAGAAGAAAGAGACCACGATGAAATATTTTTAAGAGGGCTTGGTTCAGACTCAAGTGTTTTAAATGACTCATCACTTATACTGTTTTTATTTTCTTCGTCTTCAACTTCTTCATCATCGGTTTCATCCATTTCATCTTCTTCATTTTTCATATCGTATTCATTCTCGCATTCTTTATTAGACATTTTTTTAACAATATCTGATTGAGGAGTGAAGGTGTTTTTCACATCAGGATAGTCGATATCGATTTTTGTATCTAAATTAGCTAATTGGTTTAGAGGGTCGGTTAAGGGCTTAAATACATTTTTTAAAATTTGATCGTTGTCAATTTCAACATCTCGCATTTTACGAACTTTACGTTTTACAGCTTCAGCAGCATTTACTATTTGGGTTTTGAGATCTGTTTCCATTTCAATAATTATCCTTATCACCCACCTTTAGTCAATAACAAAATACTTAATAATTCCAAGCACTGTGTGTTCTCAACAACAAGCAAAGATAGACTAATGTTACAGATAAAAATCTGTGATGGTTATTAAAAATAAAAAAGGTGTTTTGAATGATTTTTATTGGGTAGGTAATAATTGAAAAATATTTAATTAAAAACTACAAATGTGTCAAATTTTTTCCTATAACAACCATTATTTTTTTCACAGTCCTTGTTAATAACTAAATAACTGTATGCATCACTCCAAACTTTGCTACACATTTCACGAAATTCGTTCCAAGACATATCAGTATTCACATGTTCTTGGTAAACATGTCTTAAGTTAATATCATCTTGTTTAAAAAGAATTATAAGATTAGCATTGTCTCGTATAAGTTGTTTTGGGATTTTACTATAAGTCTGATTTAAATAAAAACAATCTATAAATCGATGTCTACCCATAGCAAAGTAATCTCGGATATTATTTTGGTTTTCACAAGCAACATCATCAAAGATTATGACTGATTGCGGTTTTGCTTCTTGTGGGCTCAAGACATCATCATGTTGACCATACTTCTTCATTGAAACCCCAGAGACTTTGTTTAAAACATTTTCTAAAAATAAATATTTAGGTTGTTGAAGTGTCTTTGAATAAACATAAACGTTTTGAAACCTAACCCCATTCTCATGCAAAAGAAGACCAATCACAAGATTCGTTTTCCCACAGTTTGATGGACCACAAACTAAACATCTGATGGTATTTGGTAAAAGGTTACCGTGACGCATATAAGAACTTTTCTTTTCATCACAAATTTTATCAACTCCTAGTGAATATGGTTGCTTAGCGAATTTCATTTCTCTTTATTATTAATGAGTGTTGAAAGGCAAATGGTAGTTAAATTAGAAATAGAGTCTTTATATATATTTAGTGGTATATAAAACAAATAAAGACTAAAAATAAATCAAATTTTATTTTTTTCTTTTCACATCCTCGACACCTATATTTCATCTCAGATATTTCGATTACATTGCCTTACGATATTTAGTGAGCAAAAGCTTATGAAAACGATGGTTTGTGTTGTAGGAGCACGTGGGTGTACCTGAACATGTGCGTTGGAAACAAGGTACATAAGTGTTTGTATATCCCGATGGGAGCTGGTAGGAACACGTTGGTTTACCTGAACGCATGCGTTGTAAGTTTTGATAATAGCGTTCAACACCAAGCCTCTGCGATGCCAGTTGCAGACGCACGTGTAAAGGACACGATGGTTTACTTGAACGCACGTGTTACTGAAGATTGTACCTAATCCCATGGTAGGAACATGCTGGTTTCATTGCCTTCCGATATGCAAGCTCTAGGAACACGTGCTAGGATGTGTTTTTGGGCATTCTACAACGCACGTATTACTTAAGATTGTAATCCCATGGTAGGAACATGCTGGTTTCATTGCCTTCCGATATGCAAGCTCTAGGAACACGTGCTAGGATGTGTTTTTGGGCATTCAACGGAATGAAATGGAGTAGAATGCCCAATAACACCCTACTATCACCATTCTATATTTTCTTTCCCCAGATGCGTCTAGCTTTTTTGGAACCAGATGAACTGGAGCGCTCCATGGAGAGTGTGAGTCTGTAATTACGTTATCTGCCAATAGTTTTTCTACCTGTTTATTAATTTCTTGATTAAGAATAGGTGGGTGTCGATATGGTCGAATGTAAATCGGGTCTTCGTTGGTTGTCCTGATGTTATGTTTCACTTGATTCGTGAAGGACAAAGGAATCTTGTCGCCATAAAATATGTCACGGTATTCGTTGCATAATTTATATATGTTTTCGCGCTCTTCCTTATTCATGTGATCTAACCGTAACTTCCCTAAGTTTTCTTTCAAAATGTCATCAATCATGCATTCATCTTTCGTAAAATTTACCTCACATTCCTCATTTTCGAATACAGTGACTTCAAATGGTTTCTTTAACTGAAATTTATAGGTTTTATATGTTACATTTTGAATGACCATTTCTGCAAAATAGTTCTCACACTTAACTAAAGCGGTAGGCATGCGGACGCCTTCCTGAAACTGAAGAAATTCAATAATGGCATCACCTGTTTTCAGCGTCGTGGGGATTTTAACTCTAGTCTCAGATCGTGGCGGTACATCAATCTCATAAGGTGGATTATAGACGATTGGAATAGCCGCATTGTGTGTTACTAACATTTGGTTGCACATATCGATGTTAGCTCCTAACTTCTTCAGGAGGTCGGATCCTATCAAGCCATCATATCGTCCATCAACATCATAAACGTAGAATTTATGAGGAAGTGTACTTCTAAAGGTCTTAAGTAGTGGTATGTATATAATCTCATTATGCATGCTTTGAGCATGAGTACTTACCACTGTGAACGGCTCGTAGTATCTGAATTCGTTGAAGAATTTATGCGCCTTTGCAGGGCTTATAAAAGACCTACTACTTCCGGTGTCAATCAAAAACTTTGCGCCTATTTCAGGGATGTCAATGTGAGGCAATTTTAATATACTGTTACAATAGTTTAGATTTATCATTTCACCGTATCGTTCGAGGCCTTTTCCTGAAAATTTTCAGGTTTCTGTTCCATATTTACTTTATCCGTGTTTGTGATTTCCGGATTAAAGGAGTTGGCGTTATTTCCATCGAGCTCAATGTAGTTGCAATCACCTACTGGATACTCTACATAGTCATACATATCATTCATACTCGTGTCATAACCATAATCACTATCAAATCCAGTGCCATCCATGAAATACAGATCATTCGCAATCATGTTTTGTCTAATCGGGGCAGTGCGCATTGATACATCGGTATCTTGAAGCCTAGGTGCCTGAACCTGTTGTTGGGGCGCACCAAATTTATTTTGGTTTTGAGGTTGGTTTTGTGGCATACCGAATTTGTAAGCTCCATATTGAAATGGTGCACGTTGCGGAACAGCCTGAAAGCCTGTGCCGAAATTACGTTGCGGTAAATTCTGAGGTATACCAAAACGAAAGCCTTGAGGAGGCGATGCGAATCGCATTTGTGGAACAAAGTTTGGTCTGAATCCACCTTGATTTTGAGGAATGCCGAATCTAAAATTGCTATGGGGAATTCCAGGTCTGAAGTTATTTTGTGGAATGCCAAATTTAAAACCCTGGCCTTGAGCCGCCGCCGGATTTGACTGAGCTGGCATGGGTTTTGGTGCGTTTTGTGAATTTTGCGCACTTGGTAACTGCGTCGCAGTTTGTTTTAGTAACTTAGTCTTTGCATCATACTGAAATTTGAAATTTACCTCTTCCGTTACAATGCTCAAAGCATTTTCCAAGTTAGAGCAAGCTTTTAACCTCACAATACGAATCATGTCCTCTGGTAAGTTGAACAAAAACGTATTTAGAGCCATATTATTATACACAATCATTTTCGCAGCTTTGATTCCTTCATCGGTAAGTCTATTGACTTTCGCAAACAGAGAGCTACGCACATTCTGAATTCTATGACAAAACTGTATGTATGTTTCCCCTTGCTTGATTTTTAACTGTTCGAGTTCAATAGCTATGCACTCCTCTGATCGAGGATCACCGAAATGTTGCGTAAGTAGCTCCTTTAGTACATCGTATGACTTTATATTCGGGTGGTCGCTAAGTAGAGTCGCAGCTCTACCAGTAAGTCTACTCGATACTGCATGAAACAAGTACAGATCTTGTTCCAAGTTTCCCGAAATAGATGCACCCTTAACCACATAATCGCATTTAGAAAGGAAAAGGTTCAAGTGATTTTCCTCTCCATCATATTTAGGAATAAGCGACAAAGTGTCTTTCGGTATTGCCTTGACAGTCAACATTTTGCTTATACTAATTTAATCTATTAATTACTATTCTATGTCTGAAAATAACCTACTTCACAATTATTTTATTCACTGATTTTTAGTTTTTCTAATTAAAATTTAAAATTAATGTAATATCTTAAGAATACACTGGTTCACCAATTTTTGTGCAAACCAATAAGCCTATTTTAGAGCTAAATAAAGTACTTAAAACTACACAAATTAATCGCGAGAATGACGGAATGCCGATTTCTAGTGCAAACCAGTTTGCCAATTTTAGTGCAAACAAAATCAGATAAACGCAATTAATAAGCCCGACGATTTAAGTTCGAGGAAAAATGTGGAAAAGACACAGGAATATAAACACAGGAAGTGAAAAGGTTTACTCACAAGCTGCTCGATCCCATGTCCTCCAGGAGCCGAATCAGTGTCACAATCACGATCACACGCGTTCACCGGGAGTCGAATTTATTTGGTTCTTGGTTTCCACGTCCGCGTAAAGACGGTTCCGGAACGTCGCTTCGGTTTTTACGATTGCGAATTCACGGGAAATGCGTGGAAATCCTACCGGCTGCGCCAGACTTGTTTGGGAAAGCGTGGAAAGTATTTTTAAAAAAACAATAAAAATTAAATTGATTTTGAATTTAATAATTAATGATTTTACAATGACGACTGAAATACGACTGGGGCTTTGAGTCCGGAGTTCTCGCATCACAGGACGTCGATAAGAACGGTCTAGACGCTAAGTCAGCGTTAGATTCGTGAGAATCTAACGTGGGCGTTTCTTATTAAACAAGTGATGTCCGATCTTATGTGGACCTGAATACAGGCCCTGATGCCATAACTATCTATCTATTTAAGTTCGAGTAAGAAAAGGGACGAGAGGAATGAAATGATGCTTTCAAAATCACAATGTTTTCGAGCTTCATTGATTTCCTTCAACTATAATGCGAAGACGTTTTCCCCAACCTAATATTTATTTCACACTCTACCAGGCTAGGCGCAGTCCGCGCTCGTGTCAAATTCTACAAGTACCTAGGTCCCCTCACAAACAAAATGGTACCTACATACTTTAGTTGAATGTAAATAAAATATATTAAAAAATGTTTAGAATTTTCTTTAAATAATGCGAAGAAACTTTATCCTCAACCTATTCAAAAAAAGAAACTCGAAAAAAAACCTAAAAAATAACTTTCATATAAAAATATGTAGAGGTATACTGTGCATTTGGTTTGCCGTGTGGTGACGGCATAATATAGAATTTCACCACCCCAACTCATCCCGTGGGTGTCGTAAGAGGCGACTAAGGGAAACACACCGGGGGGCGGGCAGCAGCGCCCTCTGCAGAACTACTCCACTAAACTGCGATCCCCAACCCGCATGCCCAGCGTGGGGATTATGGGCAATTACCCCCAATGATAAGAACCGCCACAAAATGGCCCCCAGTTCCCGGCCGCCTCGCTATTCCTGGCCATGGTAGCGGCCACGGTAACGGCGGGGCAGGGGGTGCTAGGAATCTCCGGGCTACATTAGGCTACCACACCCCACACACACTGACCCTGGCAACGTTTAACGGACGCACTCTGAGGCTTGATCACCATCTAGCGCAGTTGGAAGTGGAGCTAGAGAACATTAAATGGCATGTTCTAGGGTTATGTGAAGTCCGTAGAGAGGGGGAGGACACTGTAACCTTAGACTCGGGCCATCTTCTCTACTTTCGCGAGGGTGATTAAACATCCCAGGGTGGCGTAGGTTTCCTCGTCAATAAGGCCCTCTCTAACAACGTCGAAGAAATCTCCAGTGTGTCGACCAGGGTAGCGTACCTGATCCTTCGGCTGTCTAAGCGCTACAGCTTGAAGGTCATTCAGGTCTACGCACCGACCTCGGCACACTCGGATGATGAAGTGGAGGATATGTACGAAGACATATCCAAAGCCTTACATCACACCACCAAGGCTCACTTCAACGTTGTTATGGGGGACTTTAACGGCAAGGTGGAAACCCAGACTGGCAACGAATCCCGAATAGGCCCGCATGGTTTTGGTGTTCGAAATCACAGGGGACAAATGCTCGTCAACTTCCTCGAGAAAGAGGGGCTGTTCTTAATGAACTCTTTCTTTAAGAAACAGCCCCAAAGGAAGTGGACATGGCGGAGTCCCGATTCTGTGACAAAAAATGAGATCGACTTCATCATGACGGATAGCAAGCATATATTCAGAGATGTCTCAGTGATCAACAGGTTCAATACCGGATCTGATCACCGACTCCTTCGAGGCTCTCTGAATATAAATTTGAAGCTTGAAAGAAACCGTCTGATGAAGTCCACGCTCCGACCGAACCCAATCCAAATCATGGCGGGCACCGAGAAGTTTCAGCAGCTTCTTGGGGATAGATTCGCTGCCTTGGAACCCACTGATGACGCTGACGAGACCCTACACAATCTGGTAGAAACGCTGAGGGACGAGGGCATCAAGTTTTGCAAAAAGCAGCGTACTGGTAAGAAGTCCAAACTCTCGGATGAGACTCTTGGGCTGATGACAAAAAGACGGGAAACCACCCAAGCGACTTCGTCAGAGAGGTCAGACCTGAACAAGCGAATTGCGAAGATGGTACGACGCGACCTTCGGAGCTCTAATACACGCCTCATTGAAGAGGCGATAGAGCGAAACCGAGGGTCCAAAGTATTCACTCAGCAGCTTGGAAGGAGCCACCTGACGAAGCTTTCAACGCACGACGGAAGGACCGTATTGTCGAAGCCGGAGATATCGGCCGAGATAGAGGACTTTTATGGCCGTTTATACGCTGCACATGCTCCCCATTCCCAACGAGACGACCACGATTCTAGAGCCACCTTGATACGCCACTATACCGACGAACTGCCAGACATCAGTTAAGACGAGATCGTGTTAGCTCTGAGGCAGCTTAAAAATGGAAAAGCCCCCGGTGAGGACGGAATGACATCAGAGCTTTTGAAAGCTGGAGGATACCCTGTTATACAGGAGTTACAGAGCCTCTTCAACGCCGTCCTTCACAGTGGGAGAACTCCAAAGGCGTGGAGTGGGAGTTTGGTGGTGCTCTTTTTTAAGAACGGAGATAAAACCCTCCTTAAAAATTATAGACCCATCTCGCTCCCAAGTCACGTCTATAAGCTATTC
Organism: Eupithecia pulchellata; assembly: GCA_963931895.1. NCBI lineage: Eukaryota > Metazoa > Arthropoda > Insecta > Lepidoptera > Geometridae > Eupithecia > Eupithecia pulchellata. Next base: position 1,168,217 of record OZ007551.1, on the reverse strand, counting down.
TCACGAGTTATATCGAACCGTCTCGCTAGGAGACTCGACGAGTTTCAGCCACCGGAGCAGGCTGGGTTTCGCGGAGGATATGGTACCATAGACCACATTCACACAGTGAGGCAGATTATACAGAAGTCCGAAGAGTATAATCAGCCCCTGTGTCTGGCTTTTGTGGACTATGAGAAGGCCTTTGACTCCGTTGAAACCTGGGCTGTTCTACAATCCTTACAGCGATGCCAAGTAGACTATCGTTATATCGAGGTGCTGAGATGTCTCTACGAAGCCGCTACGATGAGTGTCCGAGTACAGGACCAGCAGACTAAACCGATCCAACTGCGCAGAGGAGTGAGGCAGGGGGATGTCATATCCCCGAAACTGTTCACGAGCGCGTTGGAAGATATGTTTAAGACGCTGGACTGGAAAGACAAGGGCATCAACATAAACGGCGACTACATCTCACACCTGCGATTCGCTGATGACATAGTCTTAATGGCGGAGTCGCTAGAGGAGCTGAACCGGATGCTGGACAGTCTAGCTTCAGCCTCCCGATGTATCGGTCTTGGCATGAATTTGGATAAAACCAAAGTCATGATCAATGCCCACATTGATCCAAGACCGGTGATCGTACATGGCCACCTTCTCGAAATTGTTTCTGAGTACACTTACCTCGGGCAGATTTTGCAGTTGGGTAAAAACAATTTCGAGAAGGAAGCCAAGAGGAGGATCCAGCTAGGCTGGGCAGCGTTCGGAAAATTACGTCGAGTCTTCTCGTCATCCATACCGCAATGTTTGAAAACGAAAGTTTTTAATCAGTGCGTCCTACCAGTCATGACCTACGGAGCTGAGACGTGGACACTCACGATAGGGTTGGTCCACCAGTTCAAAGTCGCTCAGCGCGCTATGGAAAGAGCTATGCTCGGAGTTTCTCTGAAGGATAGGATTAGTAACCAATTCATCCGACAGAGAACTAAAGTCATCGACATAGCTCAGAGAATTAAAGCCAACTGAAGTGGCAGTGGGCCGGCCATATTTCGCGAAGAACCGATAACCGCTGGGGTAAACGTGTTCTTGAGTGGAGACCGCGACTCGGTAAACGTAGTGTAGGACGCCCTCCGGCCAGGTGGGATGACGATCTGCGAAAGACTGCTGGCAGATGCTGGATGCGACAAGCCGAAGACAGGGCGCTATGGCGCTCATTAGGGGAGGCCTATGTCCAACAGTGGACTAACATAGGCTGATGATGATACTGTGCATTTGTGTACAAATTAGTATTCTATACTAATATTATAAAGAGGAAAGATTTGATTGTTTGTTTGAATTGGCTCCGAAACTACTGGACTGATTTGAAAAATTCTTTCACCATTAGAATTCTAAATTTTCCGTGATACACATAAGCTATATAATATTTTCAAAAAAGTTAGGGATCTGCATGAAAAATTCAGTAAATAAACCGTGCGCTATATATTCAACCTCTTTTTCTTATGGCGCGTCATAATAGAAAAACAGGTTGAATACACATATATACCTTGCGTGAAAAATTTAAAGAAATAAACATAATGACAGTAACATGTCAATATATTTATGAAAATTTGATGTACACTCATAAAAATATCAATAAGTTCATTAAAAATAGCGACTTACATAATTTAAATACTAGAAATAAGAACAAACTGGCTGTGCCCACTACTAGGCTACGTAAGATTAATGTATCTTTTAAAGGGCAATGTATACGCTTCTACAACAAAACTCCAAGTGAGTTGCAAAAATTATCTATAAATAAATTCAAACGGATTGTCAAAAATATTCTTTGCAAAAAGGCTTACTATAAAATATCAGATTATCTAGACGACAAAAAAGTTTGGGAAGAGTTATGCTCCAACTCTAAAACTAACAATCTAACAAGGTAAAGGTTTCTTGTTCGCTTCTTTACTTTACCTTAAAAAGATTGAAGTGAACAATTCATCAAAGTGGTCACTTTATTTCCCATTTTTATTTCTTATTTAACTTGTATTTTGTGACGTGTCCAAGAGTCCTGTAAGGTCTAAAGGAAATAAGCACTTTGATTTTGATTTTCATTTTATAGCGCACGGTGCTTGCTTTTTCTCTACGGTGTCAGGTTATGGAGTGTCGAGTCAATGTCAAAAACCCCAATTCTGTTAAAAAAGAAGAAGTCAAGTCAATATGTAAGGGATCCGTATGAAAAGTGTGAAACCCATCGTGTTAGTGTGTATAATTTCTGAAATTTTTGTTTAATACCCGTGCGAAGCCGGGGCGGACCGCTAGTGTAAAATAAAGAAAAATATGACTTTGATGTTAAATTATATGGTTTTCTAAACATTAAAACTCATGTCCATCGATTATGCTTAGAGTCAATATGGTTATTGATTTCCTTTTAAGAAAATTGGTCCCACCCAGTGGAACTTGAGCAGGTTTTTAGCTGTTGTTCCGCAGAAACCCCATCAAGATTTTTCAGGACTCTTCTTTAGAGCATATCCCACACATGCTCTATGGGATTCAAGTCAGACGACTGAAGTGGTCATGGTAAAACGCGTATTGTTTGCTCCTGTAGCCATTCATGAGTCTGCCTTGCTGTGTTCGAAAGGGCATTGTCATGCATCAAACTCAGGTCACATTGTTTGTGAAAATGGACGCACAAGGGGAGCCAGCAAATGTTCCACATAGTTTTCAGCATTCAGGTTGCCATTAATAAAAACGAGGTCGGTTTTTGGCTTTAATCAGCCCAAACCATTACAGTATCAGGCTTGTAACCGAATTGAGTTTGATCACAGAACAATGTTTGGTGGCATCGTTCTTGCGGCCATAGCACGCGCTTATTCAATGTGCAGACCATTGAATACGACGAGCTCGATTAGCTTCGTGACCGTCTCGCTTCAAACTTGGACCCGATAAAAGTACGAAAGTTTAGAGTTGCTGTAACAGGACACCGAGGAGCTCCTGTTGCTTTTCACGGCATGTTATCGGAACTGAATTCTTTTGAAGACAAGAGCGTTGCAGCTTTATCCTCTTGTCTTTTTGTCATATTTTAACCGGCTCTGACTTCTGGGCCTATTAAGCACCATGATGCAGTATCTAGCTGATCCAAAAGTCTTCATACACTACCGAATATATCTCTGCATTTTACGGGTGGCCGGAACAACCAGGTAGGGGGGCCGCAGTAGTACGACGTCACGAATGAAGATACTTAGAACAGTTACATTTAATTTCTGTTGACTAAGCTGACTCATCATCATCATCAGCCTATATTAGTCCACTGCTGGACATAGGCCTCCCCTAATGCGCGCCATAGTGCCCTGTCTTCGGCTTGTCGCATCCAGCATCTGCCAGCAGTCTTTCGCAGATCGTCATCCCACCTGGCAGGAGGGCGTCCTACACTACGTTTACCGAGTCGCGGTCTCCACTCAAGAACACGTTTACCCCAGCTGTTATCGGTTCTTCGCGAAATATGGCCGGCCCACTGCCACTTCAGTTTGCTATTCTCTGAGCTATGTCGATGAATTTCGTTCTCTGTCGGATGTATTCGTTACGAATCCTATCTTTCAGAGAAAGTCTGAGCATAGCTCTTTCCATACCACGCTGAGCGACTTTGAACTGGTGGACCAACCCTATCGTGAGTGTCCTTGTCTCAGCTCCGTAGGTACTGGTAGGACGCACTGATTAAAATCTTTCGTTTTCAAACATTGCGGTTTGGATGACGAGAAGACTCGACGTAGTTTTCCGAACGCTGCCCAGCCTAGCTGGATCCTCCTCTTGGCTTCCTTCTCGAAATTGTTTTACCTGTGGCGTACCTACGCGCCACTCAACATCGACCCGAAATATGGATTCAAAATAATAATTATTTATTATAATTTAAAAATCAAATCTCATAATCTTTTACACTTGGGCCATACCCCAAACGCACTGAATCCATACTTCGGACCGATCTCGAAACGTCACTCACGCGCAGCCGCTCATTCATTCGCTCTGACATTCCGCGGCCAACCATCTTGCTAGCTTCACGCGCTCTCATACATTTGCTTTGTAATTTCTTTTCCGTAATATTAGTTTTCTTTCTGCTTGTATATCTATCCATCTTTCATTAAAATCATTCATACTATCATCAATAACATTCTTCATTTCTTCTTGCCTGCTTCTGTTCATCCACAATCAACCTTCCACATCATCCGGAATACCAAGGAATATTAGTGAAAAACAGGTACGGGTTTAGGAACACCTAGTCAACACACCCATACCTACATTGGTGACCCCCGACGTGATCCAATACATTGGTGAGTCTTTTCTTTGTGTTGGATAACCTTGAATGACATTCCGGAACATTCGAGAATTCTCGCCGAACAAAAGGATTTTGGTGTGTGGTACAAGTGAAGAGCGGTGAGCAAAATTTTTTTTCTCTGATTTTTGGAAGATGTCTTCTGACGAGTTTGATGATGCCCGTAATCAGCCTACTGCTGAAGTTCTCCGAGTTGGCGTGAGAGTTCCGCCATTTTGGCCTGAAGAGCCGGCAGTATGGTTTGCACAGGTAGAGAGCCAATTTATCTTATCTAAAATAACGACGGACGAGACGAAATTTTGCTACCTCGTTTCCCAGCTCGACAACCGTTATGCTGCCGAAGTCAAGGACATCATCACGAAACCACCTGCTTCAGACAAGTACCTAAAATTAAAACTAGAGCTAATCAAACGCCTTTCGGCGTCAAAGGAAAAGCGTGTCAAGCAGCTGTTAATACATGAGGAGCTCGGTGACAGGACGCCTTCTCAGTTCCTTCGCCACTTACAAGGTCTTGCAGGTCCAGCTGTTCCTACAGATTTCCTGACCACTATTTGGTCGAGCCGATTGCCTGCTAATATCCAGACGGTGATCGCAACTCAGGTAGAATTACCGCTAGATAAATTGGCAGATTTAGCGGACAAGGTACAGACAGAAGCATTAATTGGTAACCCCCCTAATAGCTAAAGTTTACATTGCAAATCACTGTACGATTTACAAATCTTTTACTCAAATACTAAGAAACAAAAACGTAACACCCAGTGGGAATCGAACCAGACATCCAATCGCTCACATGACAAGTAATGCACGCACCAACCAACTAAACCAACGAACCAGTTATCAGAACGTCGAAATTTTATGTTATTAGTGTTCGACAGCGGATTTTTATTTATGAGATCTCTTTACACTGGATAAGAAAAAAAAGAAGTATTTGAGGGTAGATTTAAATATAATCTTGGTGAATAATGAAAAGGTCACTAGCCATACTCAATTCTAGTCTTGACTTACTGGTTTGAATCATAAATGAATTGAAGAATATTGAAGGAAATTATGCAAATTAAGAATTTTGTGAGAACTAAGATCGCGGTGCTATTCGAACAGCAAATGAGTAATCAGGAGATTGCTCGTTAGCTTTGAATTACGGTAAGTTATCAACTTATTATTCTTGTGTCATAATCATTACGAAACAAATACATATTTTTTTAGTAAAACCTTGTTATCTTTAACTTCATTTAAGTATTGATTTGTTGTCTTACAGATAAAAATCGTACGCTTAAGTGTAATGTGGGGATGTGAATGTAAGAAGCAATGGCAGATAAACAACAGGAGTGTATTACAAATCAGTGAAGTCGCCACAATAATATTGTTGACATTCAGACTAGTTCGCCTTTTGCATCCACTCGTTCTACTGCTCAACAATATTTGATATCAACATCAACAGAAGGCATTTGCATGCAGCTGATATACTTACACAATTATCGAGCAGCAAAAATAGGACTGTCTGCTGAACTCCATCGTAGGGCATGAATAACTTTAGGTAAGTGATAATACTGATACTTCTCAACAAATTCGAACACCTTTATCTATGACTAGCGGCCCGCCCCGGCTTCGCACGGGTATTAAACAAAAATTTCAGAAATTATACACACTAAAACGATGGGTTTCACAGTTTTCATACGGATCTTTACTTTTTTTTACAGCATTGGGGTTTTTGACATTGACTCGACATTCCAAAACTGACACTGGCCGTAGATAAAAAGCAAGCACCGTGCGCTATACAACCTCTTTTTCTATTCTGACGCGCCATAATAGAAAATGAGGTTGAATATACAGCCCACGGTTCAATTATTGAATTTTTCATGCGGATCCCTAACTTTTTTGAAAATATTATATAGCCTATGTTCATCACGGAAAATTAAGGATTCTAATGGTGAAAGAATTTTTTAACTCGGTCCAGTAGTTTCGGAGCCTATTCAATTCAAACAAACAAACAAACAAACAAACAAACAAACAAACAAACAAACAAACAAACAAACAAACAAACATACAAACAAACAAACAATCAAATCTTTCCTCTTTATAATATTAGTATAGATTATTTCATCATAATAATGATATTTTTAACAAGTTAGTATTTACACGAAATAAATTAACATTATAACAGTTGACTTTTTTTTTCTTTTTAGGTTTTGGAGATGGATATCCTCTATGGGTCCTGGAGAAATAGTAAAAATAACTGGGCGCATGAATGACGAGCTTGAAAATGTTGAAGGTTACTACGCGGATCGCGTATCCAGAAGCGCAAATTTATTTTGTCCATGATAATTGTGCAGTGCATCGTACGCGGATGGTTTCTCAAGGGTTGTTCATCTCTACAAGGCTGGCAACTACTGTTATTTCTTGGACATCTAAAAGTTCAGACCTAAATCCGATAGAAAATATGTGGGGTCAAATGGTTTTAAATTGAGATCCGATCCGTTAGCCCTTAAGCTATTAAGCGATAAGTATCACTAAATATAAAGGACTATAAATATCACTACCTACTAAACCCTAATGTAATTTTACCTTTTAACTTTGTCAGAAAAACTCCATTTGACCTCATTTATTTTCAAAACTACCTGATTATTTAGTATTCCATGATTTACACGAGATCCAAATTGTTTAATTCATTAGATTAGCAAAGTAAACGTAAATCTAATGAAAACATGTGTATTCTCGAGCACTAAATCGAAAATGGAATATTATTTTTCAGGAAAGGAAGCTATTTGTAAGTAGGCTAAATAATAAAATAAAACATTAATTAAATTTTTTGTGTTGTTGTTTGTGTAGGCAAATTTTTGAAAAAAATAAACGTAATTGTTTACCTGAAATTATTATTATTGTTTTATTTTATCAATTACTTTAAATTCATACTAATAGACAAAAACTTCACTATTACACATAAATAAATGTCATTACATTACTAAAATTAAGTAGTAGTTAAAAAACAAAAACATCCACTGCAAGGATTCGATGACGATCATTACGATGTGCGGTGACAGAATCTCGGTTACACTAACCACTACACCATAGTTACATGTGATACAGGCTCGAAATTTCAGTATCGTTACTCCTGATTAAAGAAATGTAGGTGTTGAAAAAAACATTTGTTTTTTATTTAAACAATTAAACAAACTTTATAAAAAAACAAAAATAAAAAATAATGTAAATTAAAATGAATATACAATCTTCACGGGTTTGAACCTACATGCTACTGAATGATAACTATGACATATTCTGTGAGGGGGTTACCAATTAATGCTTCTGTCTGTACACGAGATTGCTCCTAGCACTCCCCAGGTGGCCTCAACTTAAAGCTGAAACTGCAACAACTCACGATGATCTGGCCAGGCAAGTTTGTGAACTCACTAAGCAAGTCGCAAAGCTGACCCAGCAGGTTTCCAGCGGTGGACGATCGCGACTGCAGCAGCAGAATAGTCGTAACAGCTACAACTCACGCTCACGTTCTCGCTCTCGCCCACGTTTCCAGCAACCACCTGCAGACTGTCCTCACTGTTTTTACCACTTCAACTACGGAGCACAGGCCAAGAAGTGCAAGGAGCCCTGCACTTTCAAGTCGGCGGAAAACGGTCAGGGCGGTCGCAAGTAGCGGCCAACGACTGCCCTTCTTCAACAGGCCGTATCTTCGTTACCGATCGCGCATCCAAAATGCAGTTCCTCGTGGACACTGGTTCCGACCTGTGTGTTTTCCCGCGGTTGGCTATAAAAACGCCCTGTTTTAAGTCTAAGTACACCTTAACAGCTGCAAACAACTCTGTTATCCATACTTACGGTGTTAAGCAGATGCAGCTGGATTTAGGTCTTCGCCGTGCTTTCACCTGGAGCTTCACGATCGCTGACATAACTAGACCGATCATAGGAATTGACTTCCTTAAGTTCTATGGTTTGCTCGTGGACTGCAAAAACCAGCGTCTCATCGATGGCGTCACTTCACTCTCAGTAAGTGCCCTTTCCTCCAGATTACCTGACGACACAGCATCAATCAAGGCTGTGACAGGTGAATCGGAGTTACACATGCTGTTACGAGAGTTTCCTGAGATTACCAGACCTGCAGGTATACCTTCATCTCCTAAGCACAACACTCTGCACCATATCAGGACGACACCTGGTCCTCCTGTCTCTTGTAAGCCTCGACGTCTCGATCCTGTCCGACTTCAAGCTGCGAAGAAGGAGTTCGAGAATATGGTAGCCAGTGGAGTAGCTCGACGTTCTGAGAGCCCATGGTCTTCTGCCTTACACCTGGTGAGAAAGAAAGATGATGGATGGAGACCCTGCGGTGACTACCGCTCACTCAACGCTAGGACCATACCTGACAGGTATCCTATACGTCACATCCAAGACTTCGCTCAACAACATTCAGGATGTACCATTTTCTCAACAGTGGACCTCGTGAAAGCTTATAACCAGATCAAGGTGAACCCTGATGACGTCCAGAAGACGGCCCTGACAACTCCATTCGGCCTTTTTGAATTTAATTATATGGCATTTGGACTTCGTAATGCTGCATAAACGTTCCAGAGATTCATATACGAAGTACTCCTAGGTCTGGATTTCTGTTACGGGTACATAGACGACATTCTAATCTTTTCAAATAGCCTTTCTCAACATAAAATGCACTTACGTCAGCTATTTGATCGCCTAAAGCAGTATGGAGTGCTGATCAACACCTCCAAATGCGTACTGGGTGAGTCGGAAGTAACCTTCTTGGGATACCACGTTTCAGCCAAAGGAACTCGACCACTAGACGTCAAGGTCGAGGCTATCCAGAACTTCCCTGCTCCCAAGACCATCAAGGACCTCCGACGCTTTCTGGGAATGCTTAACTTCTATCGTCGCTTTATTCCCAACGCTGCTAAGCTGCATGCGCCATTAAATGCTTTATTAGCTGGCCCTAAGGTAAAAGGTTCACAACCAGTGAACATGACTGCAGACCTGATGCGTGCCTTCGAAGACTGCAAAACCTCACTTTCTCAGGCTACTCTTTTAGCTCATCCGGATGCTTCAGCGGATCTCGCAGTCGTCACGGACGCATCTGATTCTTCCATTGGAGCTGTACTGCAACAACGTAAGAAGAACACCTCTGAGTGGGAACCACTTGCATTCTTCTCTCACAAACTTTCCAGCTCCCAGGTCAAATATAGCCCTTACGATCGAGAACTACTCGCCGTGTACGAAGCCATCAAATACTTCCGGCATATGATCGAAGCGAGGACTTTCGCAATCTTCACCGATCACAAGCCTTTGGTCTTCGCCTTCTCACGCTGTAAAGACAAATGTTCTCCACGTCAGTTTCGACATTTAGACTTCATAGCCCAGTTCTCCACTGATATTCGATACATACCTGGTAAGGAGAATGTTGTTGCTGACGCTCTATCTCGTGTTGACGAAATAACAGGTCTCGACTATCAAGCTCTTGCACGATATCAGGAATCAGATCAAGAACTGCAAGACTTGATCAAGAATGGCTCCAGTTTAAGACTCCAGAAGGTAAAATCTGTACACTGCGACGAACCTATCTTCTGTGACATATCTGGTGGACAGCCACGACCTTACATCACTCCACAGCTACGAAAACCAGTCTTTGCTATGATGCATGAACTTCATCATCCCGGAAACGCAGCTACAGTGCGACTGGTTACGCAAAGATTTGTGTGGCCAGGGATTCGTAGTGATTGTAGAGAGTGGTCTAGGCAATGCTTGCAATGCCAACAATCAAAAGTTACCCGTCACACTAAATCTCCTCTTTCCTCTTTCCTTACCCCGTCCGCGAGGTTTTCCCATATACACCTGGACCTCGTGGGCCCTCTTCCTCTGTCTTATGATTACAGGTACTGCCTTACCGTCATCGATCGATTTACTCGATGGCCTGAGGCGGTCCCTCTCAAAGACATCACTGCTGAGACATGCGCAGCTGCCCTGGTATCAACCTGGATCTCTAGATTTGGTTGCCCTGCACGCGTGACTACAGACCGTGGTCGCCAGTTCGAGAGCCAGCTCTTCAAATCCCTCGCCGCGTTGGTTGGTGCGCGCCACTTCCGCACCACTGCTTACCATCCTGCAGCAAATGGCATCGTCGAGCGTCTTCACAGGCAACTCAAGGCAGCGATCATGTGCCATACTACCTCGCAGTGGACAGAAGCCCTCCCGCTCGTGCTACTTGGTATGCGCAGCGCCTGGAAGGACGATCTTCAGACTTCTGCAGCTGAGCTCGTCTACGGTGAACCCCTACGTTTACCTGGACAGTTCCTTTCTCCGACAGATACTTTCAGTTCTGATGACATCACTCAATACTCAACCCGTCTCCGAGCTCATGTCCAAAAGCTCGCGCCTCGTCCCACTTCATGGCACACTACTTCGCCATTTTATTTTCCGCGTGATCTTCAATCATCTTCTCACGTGTTTCTACGTCAAGATCACGTGCGCCGTTCCCTTGAACCTCCTTATGCTGGTCCCTACCTCGTCATCGAGAGGCAGCCGAAGTTCTTCACCATCGACGTTAAAGGCAAGAAGACCAACGTCAGTGTCGACCGACTGAAACCAGCTTACACGACGAGAGACGCCCGAGTACCAGCGTATCCTACTCCAATAAACGCTGATGAAACTACACCTACTGCTGTCATCACCCCTGCTGAACCCGTTCCCGCTGCAGAGCCACCTGTCGAAGAGAAGAGGACCCGCAGCGGCAGAAGAGTCCGGTTTCCAGATTTTTATCGACCGTAGTCACGGTCTGGCCAGGGGGAATATGTGGCGTACCTACGCGCCACTCAACATCGACCCGAAATATGGATTCAAAATAATAATTATTTATTATAATTTAAAAATCAAATCTCATAATCTTTTACACTTGGGCCATACCCCAAACGCACTGAATCCATACTTCGGACCGATCTCGAAACGTCACTCACGCGCAGCCGCTCATTCATTCGCTCTGACATTCCGCGGCCAACCATCTTGCTAGCTTCACGCGCTCTCATACATTTGCTTTGTAATTTCTTTTCCGTAATATTAGTTTTCTTTCTGCTTGTATATCTATCCATCTTTCATTAAAATCATTCATACTATCATCAATAACATTCTTCATTTCTTCTTGCCTGCTTCTGTTCATCCACAATCAACCTTCCACATCATCCGGAATACCAAGGAATATTAGTGAAAAACAGGTACGGGTTTAGGAACACCTAGTCAACACACCCATACCTACATACCCAACTGCAAAATCTGCCCGAGGTAAGTGTACTCAGTGTACTCTCCCACTGTGAACGAAGGACGGCGTTGAAGAGGCTCTGTAGCTCCTGTATAACAGGGTATCCTCCAGCTTTCAAAAGCTCTGATGTTATTCCGTTTAAGCTGCCTCAGAGCTAACACGATCTCGTCTTGACTGATGTCTGGCAGTTCGTCGGTATAGTGGCGTATCAAGGTGGCTCTAGAATCATGGTCGTCTCGTTGGGAACGGGGAGCATGTGCAGCGTATAAACGGCCATAGAAGTCCTCTATCTCGGCCGACATCTCCGGCTTCGACAATACGGTCCTTCGTCGTGCGTTGTAAGCTTCGTCAGGTGGCTCCTTCCAAGCTGCTGAGTGAATACTTTGGACCCTCGGATTCGTTCTATCGCCTCTTCAATGAGACTTGTATTAGAGCTCCGAAGGTCGCGTCGTACCATCTTCGCAATTCGCTTGTTCAGGTCTGACCTCTCTGACGAAGACGCTTGGGTGGTTTCCCGTCTTTTTGTCATCAGCCCGTGAGTCTCAACCGAGAGTTTGGACTTCTTACCGGGAATAATTACGCGGGATAAACAACATCGGAGGGCAAATCGAACAAATGGAGAAGGAAGGCGACATAATTCAACTATCCACGCATGACGTCAATCAGTTTGTGGTACTGTACCTACTTGCTGGTGCCGCACTCTTCGCCTCAATCCTCTACTGCTGGCGGCGCGTGCGAGCCCGCCGCGCGGCGACGCTCCCAGCGACAACGCGGGAGGGCAGACAACACTTCCGGAACGAGACCGCCATCCAACTCGTAGAGCTACCTGCGGTACCTACGACTCCGACGGCGAGACGAACTACGAGCGTGCCTCAGACGCGCCCTGAACCTGATACTAGCGTGACTCATCGTCCATACGCCCGTGTGGACAAGGCGACCTCACCTACTATCAAAAGACTTTTTAGTGCAAGTGAAAGTGATTAAAATTTATAAGTGACATTTTATAAGTTGAATTTTATATTTTTTGTGTCCTTATTTTACTTTTTATACTTACTACTTTTATACATTGTTTTTATCGCTTTTACATTTTGCTTGAACTATACTTAACTTTTAAGATGTACCCTTTTCATCTCAACTCGCCCTCGGGAGCATGTACGGTTTGCATACCATACAGCGATGCATGTTTCCGTGGGTCAGCGGTTTACATGGTGACGCGTTTCCTCGGCCAATTACGGCCAGTCGCAAACTACTGTCTTTATGACAACACGTCACGGTGTAAACTCGCGACCGTACACCTAACTACTTATATTAAACCGTGAAACTTACAAACGTCTTTAACTACAAACTCTACAAACAACACACTAGGATTGTAGGGGGCACACTACGCACCCTACAACTATCTTTGTTGTATTGATTAAGTCAAGAGTTAAACAGAATAATCTGCTTTGAAGAAACAAAAACTTAAGTAGATAGTTAAATTCTAAACATCTACCTGTGTAAAATTATCTTCTACTAATGGAACTATGAAATATAATAGATGATTAGAGGAACTTAACAAGTGAAGTATAATCACTATTATATGAAAAGTTCCATTAGTAGAAGATACAAGAACCCACCCACCTCAACATCCCAGCTCAAGTTTTTGGTTATTATCCTCTAAAAAGAATGGCGCTCTGCGAGTGATTGTAGGGTTGGGAAGACCTGTTTTAGTGTTGTGCATCGATTTAAATCGATTCTCTGAAATGTGCGCATGCTACCGAATGGATTAAGTACTACCTGTGTAAAATGATCTTCTACTAATGGAACTTTTCATATAATAGTGATTATACTTCACTTGTTAAGTTCCTTTAATCATCTATTTTGTTTGCTTTCTTTATAATTTTACTCTAAATATAAACTAAGTACATAATTTCATATATTTCCCAATTTCATTATTTTATTATTTTTTGTTTTTTCGTATATTTTTTTTCTTCTCACTTTCTTTTCCTTATCTTTTTCTTTTATTCATTTTCATCAGTTCATTTATATTATCTTTTTTTTTTGTTTTCCTTTTCTTTTCCTCTTTTTTTTTGTCTGTTTACAATTTTAGGTGTTTCTTTTTAAATAATTTTAACTCTCTTGAATAAGATATTCTACATTAACAAACATATTATAATCTTCAGAAGATGACTTTACTTATTTACATTAGATATTTCGATTACATAAAAAGTTTTAAAAACAGCAGTTTGAAAATGTACCTATGATTGATTCAGAAAATAGGTAAATTTTTTTCCTATATGAGCAATGGCACATTCTATTAATTACCCAGAACTGTAATCAAAGAGTGCCAATAAGCTAGTACAACAAGAAAATATATAATAACCAATCAAATTTATATAAATTACATAAAATTGGCCTTTATCGCAGAAAATAATGGCCAATTCAGACTTTAAATTTTAGACTGTTTATCTCACTCAACAAAGCACTCAACTCATCCCGCCATTTTACTGCCTTGCCTGCCTGCCTGACCGGTTGACCTACCAAACAATGAAAAATTGCTTTATGGAGCTTGGAAAATTTCTACAACCCGCCTCTGGTCAAGAATCGCAAGCATTCGCCTGAAGCCATGGAGAAGCGTCGGAAGAGCCGAGTACAGGCGCAGAGGAAGTTTGCCCAGGGAGCCTATGTACCGCCGCAGAGCACTCCACCGCCGGCAGGCTGCGCAGGCGGTGCCGCCAACGCCAGTCACCGAGCTGGCAGTGCCCCTGGCAGGGTCACGAAGAATGTGTGCAGCGCCAAGGACTTACTCACTCGCATGTCCTTAGGGAAGGCACATCATCACACAGTTAACTGGCCTATAGTTGTATTGGAAGACTGTGCCAATCTCGTAAATATCAAACCGGACAAGAAAAAGCTTGGAGTGAAGAAAAAACATACCCGTATAATGCGCAGTACGCGTAAACACGCATCAGATGCAGGTCCTCGCCAATCAAGTGAGGGTGATAGCGAAGATGATACACCTCTGAGTCACCTCCAAAATCCGCAAGTTATTCCTACAGAACAGGTAAAAAGTGTGCCTGTTGAAGATACAGAGGGTACTGCATCTAGGAACACAAAAACAGAAACAGAGAAGGCTAGCGAACATGTTAACATTACGTCAGAAAAAAAAAACGACCAAGCCAATCGGCTTGGAAAAGTGCGTAAAGGTTATTGTGCAGCCACTCCAATTAAAAAGAAAAGTCCAGACACCACAACCGCCGGAGCCTGAGACAAGAAAAAGGCGCTTGTTGAAGCACAATACGAAGTCGGATGGTTCAGCTTTGCCCTGTTCAGATCATCAGAGTGATAAACTTCAAAGAAGTGAAGGGTGTGCGACTAGAAGCAGATCTCAATCTGATAAAGCTCCACCCTGCAGCACGAAGAATATAAAAGGAGGTAAACGCCAAGTAGCACAAGAAAGGTCTCATCCAAAATCTCATAAATCCCCTGTCACACATACTGTAAAAACTAAGCGACCAGTATCGACGTCAGAAAAAAATACTGGAAATAATTCCTTGAAAAAGCTGGCGGGCAAACCTACGCTGCCGGCACCTTCCAGCACAAATCCTGGCGCTATACCTTTATTACAAAACATACAACAAGAAAACCAGTATAAAAATAATGATGAAGACTTAACTGAACCATGTTTTGCTATGTTAGTTAAGTCTGCAGTGACTTCTGACAAGCCAAATATTAAAATCTATACATTTTTGGATGATGATGATTGATGATGATATAGAAAATTGGGCAAGTAAGGGATGGACAACTGACCCTGTCAAGTTAGAGGCTCCAGTCACCTCTGAGATACTTGAAACAAGTCAGATCCAGCCAAAACCAGAAATAATTGACCTGACCTCATTAGATAGCATTGAAGCTACAAATGTAAATGTCAAGTCTGAGTCTGCAACTTATGTGAAATTGAGTAACAATATGAATCCTGTCCAGCCAGAGAATACAGTCTCGACCGAGTCATCTGTAAGCTTCAAATTACCATCTGTGCCAGAGCGGCTCACGAAGCCTGTTAAAATACAGTGCCCGCTACGGCTTATCATTGATATACAAGAATTACTGAACTCTGACGTAGCCTGCGACACCTGTGGACGCTGCACTCTAATAACCATGTACAAAAACATTTTAGAAAAAGAGGCAACGTGTCGCCTTGGTGTGCCAGTCCAAGACAAGCAGTATCAAAACATGACACGGCGCGAAAAACTCTGCAATTTTCTAACCACTAAGAGATTACCGCTATGGTTAAGCTTCGAGATGGCCTTGATCAATATGCACATGTACGAAAATGAGCATAAGGCAAGCACATCAAAATCAGATACCGTGGAAGACGATGAAGACGCAGACCCGCTGGCAGAGAAAGCTATAAGTTGGCTCGAGTATTTAAATCGGTATCTAATCAATGGGCTGAAGCTTGAAGAGCTTCACAGATCGTCGCTTACAATCAAAAAGGATGTTTCTAACACATGCCAGAAGCAAAAACCATTGCGAACACCGAGGATTCCGCTGATAGAGTTAACGCAGGCAATGCCTACAAATAGCGCCCAGAAAGATAAAACAGACAACGTGGTGCCCGCGGCATCTGTGTCTCGTTCGGCTGATAGTATTGATCAAGATTCTGAAACCACAACGGCTTCTGCGAAGTCACGATTTCGAGAAACCTGTTCGACACCACTCCCTGAAGTGGCAGGATTGGTTGGGAACCAAGCAGTTGACACGAACACAGCGCAGGCGCGACCGGAACAATCACCATCACTCCCAGAAGGGCCTGGCTTGGATGGTAACCAAGGTTAGGTTAGGTTAGGTTAGGTTTTTTTTTTTTTTTTTAGTGTTGCAATCTAGTTGACTCTACTTATCAAAGAATAAGAGAGTACGCTAGACTGCTTTTGATTTTTAAAACTGTATGAACCTGTTGCTGTTAAATGCAACATCATTATTAACAGTATAAATATAATATATTGCATGAGAATGTATTTATAAATAAAACACCCTTCCCAACACACATACAAGCGCACACACACACACACACACACACACACACACACACACACACACACACACACAGACGCAAACACATATAGTTATTACATAAATAATCAGTTCTTAGATTACTTAACATAATTATTGCGAGTGTTTGCACAGCAAACACACCAAATTATTATTATTATTCAAATTAACATTTAATTATAAATAAAAAAAACAAAATAGCAAATTATAATATTGTTATAGGCAAACATTCCTACTAAGAAAAAAACACGAGTTATCTGTCATTTCTATATAAAGCGCACATGCTACGGCGCACTAACAACCCTCTCCTCCGTAGACCGAGACACGTTCTCGGTGACCCCGTTGACCCAATCACCGCCGCTAACCCGGAGGTGACGTCAACTAGTACCGATTCGCTTCCGCACACTACACACACGATCAAAAACCGACCCCGCCGGATGCGGGGTCGAAGAATTCCCCGCTTCCGCCCATAGGTGCACTTGTGCACTTAGGCGAAACCTCCATACCCTCTTGTAGCATCTGGCAACAGCCCAAGCCGAGGTTCGCACCTAAGTGGTGGCCCTTGCGCGTGTTGCCCCAACCTAACTTTACCGGTGTGGCGCCCTCTGCGCCCGCCAAAAGTCCGGTAACGCTGTCATGGCCATCTGCGGTCAACAGCATTAAAGTCCATTCGAAAAAAAAAAAAAAAAGCGCACTAACACTTCGCTGGCAGCTCTCGCCCTGAGCAGACATCACTTTGCCTGCGTCGCTGGCCCAGAGCGGACATCACTTCCCTTGCGTCTGTCGCCGAGTGCAGTCGATCACTTCTCTTGGTTCTCTCATTATTTTGTGATCTACCCTCCTGGTAGGTACTTGGTTATTCATCCGAAATTGGTAACTGGTATATTGAGGTTGGTAATTCCTTTCATTATAAATAAATTCACTTCTGATTTATAACATCAGAAGTGGGATAGCACTTATTCCCACTTTTATGCTGATAAATTGTTTAAAGTAATTAAAATTTGTAACATCTTGTTAAAAAAAATTGCGGGCAGTTGGTAAAAACTCACCCTTTGCTTTTTTTCTTGATGATTTTATTTGAGTTTTTGGTGCATTCCGGCACCGTAATTGTGTTTTTCAAAGTGAAACAAGGACGTGAGGACGAGTTGTTGACTGTCACTACGCTCTCCTGGATTACGGAGTGATCGTTGGTGAGATAGTGAGCCGCAAATGTCGGTAGCCTCGCAAATGATCTCCGCATAAACGTCTCCAAGGACGGTTGATCAGGAAAAGCCGAGAGCGGTAGTTGATTAATGTGGTTGTTTCAAGTGTTATTTTTATTTTTATGTTTGCACCTGCGCTTGAACACAACGCACAACGTGCGGAGCGGTGAGCAAGACCTGAGCGGCCGGCGCGGCACTCCATCGTGTGTGGCGTGCGCGCGCACCAGAACGGTCTACGCGCTTCCAGCACGGCCTGCGCGCTCCAGCGAGGCGTGCACGGCCAGCGCTCTGTCAGCGCGGTCGGCACGTTCCGGTGCAGTCTGCGTGCACCAGTGCGGCGCGCTCCAGCGCATCGTGCACGTCCGGCGCTGTGACGCGTGTGAGGGTAATATGTTATCCGTTTGGCCCTTGAGGTATGACGCGTGTGAGGATAACATGTTATCCGCTTGGCCCTTGAGGTATGATGCGTGTGTAGCCCTTGAGGCAGTAGAATCAGTCTGTTGGATGGTGTCTCGCTGCAGAACCTCCGTTGGATAGTGTCCGTCTGTCGAACCAGTCCGTTGATTGTGTCCAGCAGTGGAACCAGTCCGCAGGATGGTGTCTCTGTAGAACCGGTCCGTTGGATCGCGTGTCTAGCTGGGAACCAGTCCGTAGGATGGTGTCTGACAGAAAGACCGGTCCTCAGGATGGTGTCTTACAGTGGAACTAGTCCATAGAGTAGTCTCTCGCAGTAGAACCAGTCCACTGGATTGTGTCTACATTGACCATGGAATCTGGTCGGCTTAGCAAACCGATCAGTCGCTGTGTGCCAAATATCTTTGTATTGCAGCTGAATATTGACATATTTTTGTTGTTTTATGTACATTTATTGCGGCTGAATACATGTTGTGTTTGTTTTTATTTCCCCTTGTACCAACTTAATAAAGAGTGTTGATTATTATTGCTCCCCAAACTGCCCTTTATAGACTGGTATGGTACGAACTTTATTCTAAAGTCACTGGTATGGTATGGTACGAATTATATTCGCACGACATACTGTTACCTTATGATAAAACGGTACCTACGAAATGGTTAAGTATGGTAGGTACTGGTAACGGTAAAAAGGTATGGTACCGGTAACGGTAAAAAGGTATGGTACTGGTAACGGTAAAAAGGTGTGGTACTGGTAAAATCGGACGCCAGGGTATCAGGAGAGGCCGTGTTATAGGCAAACATTCCTACTAAGAAAAAAACACGAGCTATCTGTCATTTCTATATAAAGCGCACATGCTACGGCGCACTAACACTTCGCTGGCGGCTCTCGCCCTGAGCAGACATCACTTCGCCTGCGTCGCTGGCCCAGAGCGGACATCACTTCCCTTGCGTCTGTCGCCGAGTGCAGTCGATCACTTCTCTTGGTTCTCTCATTATTTTGTGATCTACCCTCCTGGTAGGTACTTGGTTATTCATCCGAAATTGGTAACTGGTATATTGAGGTTGGTAATTCCTTTCTTTATAAATAAATCCACTTCTGATTTATAACAATATTAATTATTATTTAATTAAATTAAACTATATTCGATTTGTAAATATAATTAGTAGAAGATCTATAATTAGGTATTTATAAAATGACAGACCAAAAGTTAGTTAAATTAAAAATTGTATAATATAGATTAATATAAATTAATAAAAAAAAAATAAGATTCCTTACTTGCATAAAAGTCCAACATTTGACCCAATCAATGGCAAATAATAAATCAATAAATAAAAATAAGTAAACGAATCATTGTTCGCGATAATCATTAAGACCATAATCAAATCACTTCCAAATTGACAAATAGACAATGGGTATCGTAAATTGAGAACAACAGCCAATATACCTACATAATATAGGTGCATAATATAATAAAATAGAATAAATAAGTAAATGTAATATTAAATATATTTCTATTATAAGTAAAATTCTGCAGTACAGCGCGAGCGGCCGTAAGAGTTCCAAAAGTACCTTCCTACGAGCGCAATAATGTCCTGCCCAATACTATTTCACCCCACCAGGCTCAATGTGATTGTATTTGTTTTTTTTTATACCGCAAAAACTATATGTTTTGTAGTATAAATAAAAACGACAGTGCATATTTAGTGCAATGTAGGTATTTAAAGGATGATCTAGACAATTCAAAATAATTATATTAGTAATGATGTTTCCTTGATGTTTCCAATTTTCCATTAAACTTCACTTATTCGATAGGGCAATAATTTTTCTTTTTTTTTTTTTTAATTTTAACTAGGTTTTTTTAAAAAAAGAAAAAAAAAATTTTAACAAAAAAAAATAAGAAACAGAGAGCCTGGCTGACTGTGAGTGACTGTGGCTGGAATCATGAAGCTAAGATTCCGTCAGTTTTCAGCTTTAGCTGGTTAGGTTAGGTTAGGTTTTTTTTTTTTTTTTTTTTAGTGTTGCAATCTAGTTGACTCTACTTATCAAAGAATAAGAGAGTACGCTAGACTGCTTTTGATTTTTAAAACTGTATGAACCTGTTGCTGTTAAATGCAACATCATTATTAACAGTACGAATTAATTTTAACATGCACATGATTATAGTAGATGAATAATAAACATATATATATATTTTTTTTAAAACTAAACAAACACAACTTAGACTCCTTCTCGTCATCTAACGCATTGACTTGCACTTTTACATAGTATATCATTGTGTAATTACAAATATTTAATTATCTTAATATATAAAGGAACAAGCGATTTTCTGGCGACAACGCCCAGCCTAAACCGCTGAAGTTAGAAAGCTGAAATTTGGAAGGTAGGTTCCTTTTACAACACAAGCACCCGCTAAGAAGGGATTTTTGGAAATTCCACCCCTAAGGGGGTGAAAAGGGGGATAGAAGTTTTTTTGGTCTTTTTTCTAACTCTGTAACCGGTAGCCCGATTTTCTTGAAATTTACAGGAAATACTAAACATACAAAAATATTGAACACGTGTTTCAGCATTTTTCAAAATATTCCTGAAAATAGGGTGAAATGGGTCATTCAAGTTTGAGATTCGTATTTTGGCTCCATATTGAAATGTCTATAACTTTTTGATATAGCATACTAATGACTTGAAACTTTCAGTATGTATTAAAAAAAATTATAAATCAAACCACGTGTTTCAGGATTTTTCAAAAATGTTACTATATAAGTTTAAAAAGGAAGTCGAACTATTGAGGTTATTGTGGTGAAATTTATTAACCATTGACGCTATTGGCTTAAAATTTACAGAGAATACTACACAAACAAAAATATTGAATACGTATTTTAAGATTTTTCTAAATAATCCTGAAAATGGGATTAAAACGGTTATTCAAGTTTGAGATTCGTGGTTTGGCTCCGTATTCAAATGTCTAAATCATTTTAATACAGCGTACTAATTACTTTTGCATGTCCTAAAAAAAAAACAAAAAAAATTATAATATATATTTCAGGATTTTCCCAAACATTCCTGAAAATGGGTTGACAGAGGTGATTTAAGTTTGAGTGATTTGTAGTTTGCTCCATATTTAAATGTTTGTAACTTTTTAATGAAGGATGGTAACGACATAAAATTTCAAATAGGTATACATAATACCAAGTACAATAAATAAAAATAGGTAATTCAGAATTTTTCATTAAAATTACGTTAAAAGTATAAAAAGAAGTCGAATCACTTCAGATTTTTTGTAATTTTTAACTTTTTTCCCAATCAGCTTGAAACCAAATTAATAAAAATATATAATACGTATTTCTGGATTTTTCAAAATATGCCTGAAAATGGGGTGAAACGGGTTATTCAAGTTTGAGATTTATAGTTTGGCTCCGTATTGAATAAATTTTTAATATGGCGTATAGTTTACTGTTTAGTTAAAAAAAAAGGAACACGTATTTCAGAGCTTTTCATAAAAGTTACTTAATAAGTACCTATACAAAAGGTAAGGGTATTAACGACTTTTCGTTTCAAAAATATACTGTAAAAACAATGAATAAAAACAAGAGTTCCGAAGTTTTCTTTTTTTTAGTCTTTTAATAAGGACAATAATACATAAGAAGTTTTTAAGGACTTTTTAACTTATGTGACTTTTTATCCAGTGTCGAAATTACCTAGAAACTTGCTGATAATACTTAAAATATCAA
The DNA here is from genome assembly GCA_963931895.1 of Eupithecia pulchellata. Classification (NCBI taxonomy): domain Eukaryota; kingdom Metazoa; phylum Arthropoda; class Insecta; order Lepidoptera; family Geometridae; genus Eupithecia; species Eupithecia pulchellata. The sequence goes on along the minus strand of OZ007551.1, from coordinate 1,146,304 downwards.
TTTATTGAACATATGTGTTTAATGGTTTTTCAACATAAAATAGGTTTTGAAGTTATTCAGGTTTTTTGTAAGTTCATAAGGATCATTCTTTAAAAAGAAATGCATAATTGATAATCAAAAGAAAAGGTTATTATTTAAAATTTTGTTTGAATACTCACTCTACTTAGATTCAGGTAATTTATTTATAGTACTTTAATTCAATGGTGTTTTTTCCTCGATAAAATATAAATTCGTAATATTTTTTTTAACTTTGTCCGTGACTCCTTTCACGACTGTTAGCCGCATGGCTTCTGATTTTGCCATCCAATCCCATCTCAGAAAGCCAATCTGTAGATATATTTAAATAAAATAGGATTAGGAAATTTACAAACAAATTGGGCTATAGAAGAATGTCCACCGTGTCATTAGATTCTCTATAAAAAAATACAGTAAATGATTATTAAAAAAAAAAAACTCATTATAATAGGCTTATACATGATATTAAAAGCGGGTTTCAATTTCCGACTCTTAAAATAGGGTATTAGCTGATTTCGTCAAGAAGTTTTACCCTAAAGTCCACGCAAATGAAATTGCGAGCGGGTCAGCTAGCTAAGTAAGGTAAAAAATACGAAATTTTATTATCATCATCATTATCATCACCAGCCTATAATAGTCCACTGCTGGACATAGGCCTCCCCTAATGAGCGCCATAAATGGCATCATTATTTGGGGGTTATTGCCCTTAATCCCCACGCTAACACCTAACCATCAGGGTTAAAGTTCCTAATGTTTAGTTTGACTCCGATTGATTAAAGTTCACTAAAATAAAATTTTATTATAATTAATGATAATTATAAACTCAGAATATTTTTAACCATCAGGGTAGGAAAGGTTAAAGTTCCTAATGTTTAGTATGACTCCGATTGATTTAATCTCACTAAAATAAAAAATGTGTATAACATTTTTTAAAACTAGGTACATAAAATGTGCTAAAGATGAAAAGAAAAAAATGCCTATATTTGAAATCAACCGTATCATACGAAAAAAAAAAACGGTAAATGGTAATTTTTTTAAAGAAAACCGATTTAACGTGCTTTTACATATTATAGATATTATAAGAGGGTTTAAGGAATTTCTGACTCTTAAAATAGGGTAAGCTGACATTGTGAAGATTTTTTTTACCCTAAAGACCACGCAAATGAAATTGCGAGCGGGTCAGCTAGTATTTCATAGTTCCATTAGTAGAAGATAATTTTACACAGGTAGTACTTAATCCATTCGGTAGCATGCGCACATTTCAGAGAATCGATTTAAATCGATGCACAACACTAAAACAGTTAGGTCTTCCCAACCCTACAATCACTCGCAGAGCGCCATTCTTTTTCCGTGCGCGGTAGCATTAGCACGCTTTAACTTTCTGTTCCGAGCGTTTGGAAAATAAAATGTGAATTTACGAAAAAAGAAAAACCAAGGTTAATGGTATTTAGCGGTATCAAGCAGAAATCAAAAGTGAGAACAAAAACAAGCGTTTCTATGTCCTCGAATTACGAGTAGTGTCGAGTTGTATAGAATTCTCGAAAAATGAAGGTAAGTTTTATCATTAAATAAATTCATGACAAGATGTTATAAATCCTTATATTGTAACCATACCATCTGCCTGGAAGGTTTACTGTAGGTACTCCACGATGGCTAGTAAAGAGGAGTTATCTAGCTAGTTGTTTGACTGTAGGTCACTCACGGAGGTTATAAAATCATCTAGAATAATCTAGATGTTGTAATTGCATATAGTAACCGTACCATACCATCATAAAGTCTGCCTGGAGGGTTTACTGTAGGTACTCCACGATGGCTAGACAGGATGAGTTAACTACCTAGTTGTTTGACTGTAGGTCACTCACGAAGGTTATAAAATCATCTAGAATAATCTAGATGTAAATTCTTATAGTGTACCCATACCATACCATCATAAAGTCTGCCTGGAGGGTTTACTGTGTAGGTACTCCACGATGGCTAGACAGGATGAGTTAACTACCTGGTTGTTTGACTGTAGGTCACCCACAAAGGTTATAAAATCATCTATAAAAATCTAGATATTGTAATTTTTTACAACTAAACCATGCCATCTTAAAGTCTGCCTGGAGGATTTACTGCAGGTACTTCACGAAGGCTAGACAGGATGAGTTAGAACCTAAGGTTATAAAGCAAGTAGACATCCCACTCTGCATATCAAAAACAAATATATAGGTTTGTACATCCGTGCAAAATCGTACACACATAATAACACATCATATCATGAAAACATGACCACTATGAACATTAAAAATCTCGCAGTTTAACTGCAGCAAGAATAACAATTGAAAACTTAGCAGTTTGACTGCAGGTTATTCACAAAGGCCATAAAGCAAGTAGATAGTCATCTACTTTGTAACATTGGTTTTTTTTTTTTTTAAATCTTTTTATTATTTTTATACAGGGTTTTAAATAATTATGTCACCCTTATGAATTAAGTCTTAAATTACTAATCACAATCCGATCTTTTTTTGAGAGCTGAACGATATATTTCAATCAGCGCCCTGGCGTCCCGGGACACTGGTTCTGAAAGTATACCGTTGCACCCTCCTACGTTCCAGAAGATATGATGAGTATCAAACAAGCTTCGACGACTATCTTCGCCCCACGCACACTCCATTAAAATGTGGTAAACATCTTCAATTGTGCCACATCGGTTGCAATTCGGTGACTCCGATTTCCCCATCATAAACCCAAACATGTTTAATGGCACATGCCCGGAGCGAAGCCTTAAAGCTGTTACAATTTCGTTCCTATCCATGTCGGCCCTCAAAAACCATGGAGAACGAAGAAGTGATGGTTGAACAGTTTTATACCAAATGCCTTTAGTTAACGACCTTTCATCAAAATATTCAGACCAACTGTCGAACGCATTATTTTTAATATCTGGTATAAGATCAGTGTAGTTAGGTAGACAATTGAATACAACTCCATCAACAGCTGCTTCTTTCGCAAGGTTATCTACTTCTTCGTTTCCCGTCAGGCCAACATGAGACGGAATCCACTGAATTTTAATTAATTTGTTCATGCTTCTTAACCTACTTAAACTATTTAATAAACTATAAGCTATTGGAATGCCTCTAAAGCTAGACCCAGATACACAACGGGCTAAGTGAAACATGGCGCTCTTACAATCAGTAAAAATAACAAATTTATCGTAATCTATAGATTCGATATAGGACAATGCTTCTAATAAAGCTATAAATTCCAAATTCATGATACATATTTTCGATGATATTAAAAATTTTAGACAGTGGCCCGTTTCGTGCATCTAAGAATGCTGAACCTCGTCTTTGGTCAATCATAGATCCATCCGTAAATATTCTATAGTATCCTGAATAAGTACTATTCAAATAATTAACACATTTAATTTTAAGATCCAGAGGGTTGAAACGCCTTTTCGCCTTATCTATAGTGTGAATATTAAACTCTAATACATCTGCTAGATTGATATTACTTACCCATGTATTCAAACTAAACATTTCCATTTGTAAACTAGTATTAAACCTATAATTACGGAGAGAGTTATGAACAGTCATTAATAAAGGTATCTTCTTTCTACGCCAATAAGGTAATCTCAATAGAAGGGACAGCTCGTCGAGCAAGTCAACAATAACGTTATCGCGTATTGACTTAGATTTAAGCCAATATTTTGACGCAAGATATTTTCTACGAACAAACACAATTGAAGATGCCTCTGCGGCTTATTGTTACTTCATACAACATTTCAAATTGTTCTACGACCTCTGTTTTCCGAAAAAAATTAAGACTATACACATTTTTGCTAGACAGAAATGGATTTCCCGAGGCATTAAGATTTGTAGTAAACGAAAAAGATCTCTACTCCAAACCCTGCGAATGAAACCCGCAGAGGTATTACCTAAAACTTTGCAGTAGCAACAGCGACAGCAGCGCGACAGCGACCGCTCCGCAATCGGTTGCAAATTGTTACAAGAAACCGTATTACGGAAGCCTATCGCCCGCCTATTGCCCGCCTGTCGCTGAATGCACTTTACCCGTGAACACTAGCGCCACTAGCAACAGAGCAGCAATAGGTGGAAACAAATAATTGCAGTTTTTATTGGTATCTGTGGTAAAATTTATATTCTGTGCGTCTTTCTTGATCTCTTGATTTGTTTGTTGTTGTTTTTAATGCTTCGACGTTTGCTAATGATTTGTAAGATTTTAAGTGGTTTTTGACGATTTTGCGTGCACTCCGTGGTATTTGCATTGTAAAGTAAGTTATCAATCAGTTCTAATTATAAATAATAAGTACTTAGTCTTGTTTTTTGTCTCTAACATCTTCTTGTTATTTCAGTGGAACATCGAGTTTCAGTCGCCCAGTTAGAAAAGTTGCTGCAGCACCTGATGATGCACTCCAGCCTTGCCAAGGCGTTGGCTTGGGTGCGAGGTCAAAGGAGACCATAGATCGTGCGTAAGTGGAACGAAATCGCCACCATGGTAAACGCTCACGGCGGAGGTGCAACGAAAAATGGGCAGCGGTGGAAACGTGTATGAAATCTTGTTTTACATCTAGATATCATGCTTGGGTTAGCTTATTCTTTATACTGAGCGGACTTGAAGTTCAAGGCAAAAAAAAAGGGCCGCAAATAGAAATTTTTTTGGCTATTTTGATTGGTTCCTAAAACGAAGGCAAAGTTAATTTACACTATTTATTTTATGTTGTTGTTTCCAGAAAGCCTGGTTTCACAGCAATTGAGACGGCCCAGAAACCGAAACAGCAACCATGTCATGAGGATAGCAGTTACTGTTAGGACTGGTAAGTCTTAAATTTACTTCCGGTTTGTAATGTTTTCTCATGAAAATGACTTGTTGTCTCAAGCTGACCTAAATTATTTTGACATTTTACAGACCAAAGAGTTAGACCATTGTGGGTGGTTGATTTGGAGCAGAGAAGAGTCGATGCAGAGAGCAAGCTTGCTGATGCCACCGCTAGAACGGCTGAGGCTGCGCGGACGCAAGCCGAAGCCGCGCGCCTGCAAGCGGAGGCATCTCTCTCTGTCGCACAGGCGCTGCATGAGCATACTGTGATGCTCAATAAATTACTTGATATAATCTCAATAAAATAAAACATGTTTTTTACTTGCCTAATATTATATTTTACATACCTAAATAGACACAGTAGGTACAAACATTAGACATACATTTATTTACTAAGAATCACATAGAACTACACTACTTATGTACCTACATAGCCAGTATCATTACTATTACCTACATAGGTACTTTTCCACATAAAATTACAATTAAAAATAGAAATAAATTAGAATTAGTATTTACAGATTGCTACACTGATTCATACTCGTATCAGTAATATTATAAATTTTGCACAAATACATAGTTTTAGGAATAGGAGCACACTATGATGCTCCATAAATTGATTCATATAATTAAAAAAAAAATTAAACAGGTTTTTTGCTTGCCTAATATTATATTTTACATTAATAGACACAGTAGGTACAAACATTAGAAATACATTTATTTACTAAGAATCACATAATGTATAACACACTACACTACTTATACAGGTACATTAGTATCATTATTATTATTTATTTATTTGTTAATGGACAAGCAGCCTATGGCTGATGTGTCTTTATCATAGTGTTGAATTTTGTTACCATATCACCTACATTTCCACAAAGAAAATTACAATCGAAAACGAGCAATAAATTAGAATTAGTATTTCTCATTAGCTCAACTGATCCACATCAAGCAATTACATTTTGGTGTGAGTATATTTGTGGGCTAAATATTAAACCCTCATTTATTCAAATGAAGAAGACATGAATAGCCACAACTTTATGGGACAAACTAGTGTAGTAAAATACTTTGAAAGCACTGATCTCAGCAGTCAGCTCTCTGGTGGTATAGTTCAATAATAATAAATGCAATAAATTCAATTATGAAAATAATAAAGCTAAGTTTGTTATTCCACAACCTTTGAACAATCTTAATATATAAAGGAACGAGCGATTTTCTGGCGACAACGCCCAGCCTAAACCGCTGAAGTTAGAAAGCTGAAATTTGGAAGGTAGGTTCCTTTTATAACACAAGCACCCGTTAAGAAGGGATTTTTGGAAATTCCACCCCTAAGGGGGTGAAAAGGGGGATGGAAGATTTTTTGGTCATTTTTCTAACTCTGTAACCGGTAGCCCGATTTTCTTGAAATTTACAGGAAATACTAAACATACAAAAATATTGAAAACGTGTTTCAGCATTTTTCAAAATATTCCTGAAAATAGGGTGAAATGGGTCATTCAAGTTTGAGATTCGTATTTTGGCTCCATATTGAAATGTCTATAACTTTTTGATATAGCATACAAATGACTTGAAACTTTCAGTATGTATTGAAAAAACTATAAATCAAACCACGTGTTTCAGGATTTTTCAAAAATGTTACTATATAAGTTTAAAAAGGAAGTCGAATTACTTAAGATAATTGAGATTTTTTTAACAAATGACCCAACATGAAACTTACTCAGAATACTAAACAAACAAAAATATTGAACACGTATTTCAGGATTTTTTCAAATATTCCTGAAAATAGGGTGAAATGGGTTATTCAAGTTTGTGTGATTCGTATTTTGGCTCCGTATTGAAATGTCTATAACTTTTTAATATAGCATACTAATGACTTGAAAATTTGAGTATGTGCTGAAAAAACTATAAATTGAAACACGTGTTTCAGGATTTTTCCAAAATGTTACTGTATAAGTATGAAAAAGAAATTGAATTACTGAGGTTATTGTGGTGAAATTTATCAACCATTGACGCTATTGGCTTGAAATTTACAGGAAATACTAAACATACAAAAATATTTAACACCTGTTTCAGGATTTTTCAAAATATTCCTTAAAATAGGGTGAAATGGGTTATTCAAGTTTGAGATTCGTAGTTTGGCTCCATATTCAAATGTCTATAACTTTTTAATATAGCATACTAATGACTTGAAAATTTCAGTATGTACTGAAAAAACTATAAATCGAAACAGGTGTTTCAGGATTTTTCCAAAATGTGACTGTATAAGTATAAAAAGGAAGTCGAATTATTGAGGTTATTGTGGTAAAATTTATCAACCATTGACGCTATTGGCTTGAAATTTACAGAGAAAACTAAACAAACAAAAATATTGAATACGTATTTTAGGATTTTTCAAAATAATCCTGAAAATGGGATAAAAACGGTTATTCAAGTTTGAGATTCGTAGTTTGGCTCCGTATTTAAATGTATAAAACTTTTTAATATAGCATACTAATGACTTGAAAATTTCAGTATGTACTGAAAAAACTATAAATTAAAACAGGTGTTTCAGGATTTCTCCAAAATGTGACTGTATAAGTATGAAAAAGAAATTGAATTATTGAGGTTATTGTGGTGAAATTTATCAACCATTGACGCTATTGGCTTGTTTACAGAGTAAACTAAACATACAAAAATATTGAACATGTGTTTCAGGATTTTACAAAATATTCATGAAAATAGGGTGATATGAGTTATTTAAATTTGAGATTCGTAGTTTGGCTCCGTCTTGAAATGTCGAAAACGCTTATAACGGGATTACGGGATACATGATATTTAAAGCGGGTTTCAGGAATTTCCGACTCTTAAAATAGGGTATTAGCTGATTTCGTCAAGATTTTTAACCCTAAAGTCCACGCAAATGAAATTGCGAGGGGGTCAGCTAGTGATGGATAGTTGTTGGTGGCCATTTTGTAGCATCTGGGATTCATTCTGGTCTTCAACTTGATCCCTTTGTGGTTTCTTGCTGATTTCTTTCAGCTTGGGTGTCAGCTCAGGTACTGGAAGTCTATCTCTATTGGCCATGTTATGTAGGACACAGCATGCATTTATAATGACTGCCACATTGTGTTGGTCATCACAATGCAGCACTCTATGAACCAGCAAGCAACGACAATGGGCCTTGAATACTCCTATGCACCGTTCACAGTGTTCCTGACTTTGCAGTGGACATTTGTATAATGTTTCTGCAAAATGCTAATATTATTCAATGATTTGGTGACTTCTTTCACAGCATTTGAAATGCTAGGTTGACTCAAGCCATGAAGAAAGGTCATGCCAACTGGTTTTTGGTATGATCCAGTGGCATAATATGAGAGTGCCGTTACAACCTGTAATAAAAAACCTTTTAGTAACTATGTACTAAGGACAAGGTTCCTATTGACTTGAATAGAAAATGAATTTAACTTGAAGATAGATACCTATTGACACCTTGCTTAACATAGAACACATACAACCACCAAAGGTTATGTTTAGGCGAATAAATAATTATAAGATAAATCTATTGAAAGAACACTTAAGAATGAACTTTATAAGTGATAATATGAAATTTACCGATTATGGTGAATACTTTAAGTATTTCTTAAACAATTTGAATATGTGTATACCTGTAGTGGAAAAAAGCACAACCGTGGTTAAAAAATTTAACGAGTGGGCTACAAAAGGAATTATTGTTTCTAGAAAACGACTTTTTGACCTATATGCCTTAAACAATATGAGTGAAAATCCTGTTCTAAAGTCACATATTAGGAAATATAGTAAAATATTCAAAAATGTCTGTATTATGGCTAAGCAGAATCATATAGCTACGAGAATTGAAAGCTCTGGTAATAAAATAAAATGTGTATGGAAAATAATTAAGGAGGAAACAGGCAAAGAGTGTACAACTAGTCATAATATCTGTGATAAAATACATTGTAATACTAGTAATAAGTTTATATTAGATAAGGTTGACATTGCAAATTTTTTTAATGACTATTTTGTAAATATTGCTAATGATGTGACATGTAACTTAATTTGTTCGGTAGAAAAATCTCAATCCTATATGAATCAATTTATTCCATCCGTAAAATCCAATTTTGTTCTAAAGCCAGTTGAAATATACAGAGTTATAAAATTAATAAGAAGTTTAAAACCAAAAAAATCTAACGATTATTGGTATATAACTCCATACCTACTAAAGAAAATTGAATATGAAATTGCAGAACCAATGATGCACATTATTAACAATTGTATCCTAAATGGGATATTTCCCAAGCAAATGAAAATTGCGAAGGTTATTCCAATACATAAAAAGGGAAATAAGGCTTTGTGCAATAATTATCGTCCTGTCTCTGTACTTCCTAGTATAAGTAAGATTTTAGAAAAGTATATAGCTGAAGAACTTACCACCTATATTGTAGACCATGATCTGCTAAACTATAGACAATTTGGCTTTCAAAAAAGGAAATCGACCAAACATGCGATTACAAGGCTCCTTGAAGATGTATTTGCCGGCCTTGAGAAATCTGAAAAAACTTACGGAGTATTTTGTGATCTCTCCAAGGCCTTTGACTGTGTTTCACATAACATTCTCCTTAATAAGCTAGAGCACTATGGTGTAAGAAATAAAGAACTCGAAATATTTGAATCCTATCTCTGTGACCGAGCGCAAGTTACTGAAGTAAATGGACGTAGGTCTGATGTAAACAATATATCACTAGGGGTACCTCAAGGTTCTATATTAGGACCTCTATTGTTTTTATTGTATGTGAATGATGTTTCGATAGCTTGTAAGGATATTGACATAGTCTTATTTGCTGACGACACTAGTTTAATAATTAAGGACAAATGTAATGCAAATCTTAGTGATAACCTCAAAGAAGTCATAATTAATTTAAAAGAATGGTTTTCAGTTAATAACTTACTTCTTAACGTCGACAAAACTCATGTCATCAAATTTGGTTTAGGAACAAAGGGAAGTACTTCTAACGCTATGGTTGACAGAAGCCTAGAGGAGATGGAGGTGCCCAGATGTGACAAAATTAAATTTCTAGGTGTATGGTTAGATTCAAAATTAACGTGGGCAATTCATATAGATGAGCTATCAAAAAAACTGAGCTCTGCAACGTATGCGATCAAAAAGATTAAAGAAATAGGAGGAGAAAAAGCTGCAAGGGACGTTTATTTCGCCTATTTTCATTCTCTTATGAGCTATGGACTAATGTTTTGGGGTATTGCAGCTGACTCTAACAGAATATTTGTTCTGCAAAAGCGATGCGTTCGGTACATCCTAGGCCTAAAATATAGAGAATCTTGTAGAAGTAAATTCAAAGAACTTAATATTATGACCATGGCATCTGAGTTCATATATCAAAATATAGTCTATTTGCTAGAAAATGGTAAAGATTTGGTGACTAATGCAGAGGTTCATTGTCATGACACTAGGAATAAGGTAAATGTAGTTGTTCCTCGGACTAGACTAAGTAAAATATTAAAAAGCTTCAAATGTATATCTATAAAATTTTATAATAAATTACCAATTGACATAAGGAAAAAACCTGACATTGAATTACTTAAATATGCTAAGAACCATTTAATGAACAAATGTTATTATACAATTGACGAAGCTATGGCCGACACATCTTTATTTTGTAAAAATATTTCCGACTGTGAATAAATAAAATCTGGGTACATTGTACTGTAGGTACATATGTTTATATAATTTTTGACATGTCTAAGTGCTTTATATAAGTTTAAAGATGAAATAAATGACTTTTATGACTTTTATGACTTGCACATTGCCATTCCAAGCTCATTATTGTTTGTCTTCCCTTTGCAGGCAGGGTTTAAGTTCTTGGCACGGTTGCGAGAATAACTCTTTAGAGAGCCTATAGTGGGCTCTAAACTCAGTATCTGACAAAGTCAAAGGATTAGCTTGATCTCTGAGATTTCGCCGTAATCCAGCCCTCTCAAGTACCTAGTTAATTTCTTCTATCTTCGCCATCAAGTGCCTCTAGGAGTAAGACAGCGCGTGCCATATCTTGAAACTACAACAAAAACTAATTTATTTTGATATTTGTACACATTTCACAGGGTTTAGAGGAGTATTAAATCAAATTACAAACAAATAATAAATACAAAAGTAATTTTTATGTACCTACCTGTAGGTAAATGATTGATATTTACTCAGATTTTTATCGTTCCACCGTAAATCAGAGCGTTTCACGTAATGCTTTACGGATTTTATAATTTTCTTGAGCTCACACAGGCACTTTCACTTCATAAAATTATTTTCTCAGCTCAAACAACCAGTAAGCAATCGCTAAACAACAGGTGCTGGGGTTGTTGTTAATTGACAGTTCAAATTGCTTTGTTACCGCTGTCGTACTGCTGTCAAGAGTGCTTACGTAATACCAAATTGTAGTAAGAATGCGATCAGAATGCACATTTTAGTTCACCGATTGTCCAGCAGAGGCAGAGCTAGTGCTCGATTGCTGTTTTTGTTGTAGCTGCTGTTAGGTAATACCAAATTGACGTTTGACAGCAGTGATCGCGAGATTTACGCCTGTTGCAAACCTGTCGCGAGATAGGTAGTCAGCCTGCCGATACAGAAAACAAAACAAAATATAAAGCATATACAAAGCGTTTCAGAAAAATAATACTTTCAACTAAAAAAGCCCAAAACAACCATAAAATAAAAACTTCTACAAATAAAACTAAAACTACATGGGAGGTAATAAATAAAGCTAAACTTAATGTGCCGAGAGATCATATAATTAAAATAAAATACAATGATGACTATATTACTAATCCATTTGACATTGCTAATTTGTTTAATGACTATTTTGTTGACAAAGTTGTTCCAATACAAGGAGCTGGAAATACGGTAACAGCTAATATATGCCAACGTGAAAAATCGATGTTCATGGCACCCTGTCTACCCCAACACGTCAGCAAAATAATTAAGAAGTTAAAAAATACTAAAAGCACCGGTCATGACGAAGTTAACACTGAGATAATAAAAGCTGTTAGCGAATATAATTTGTCCACATTTGAGTTATTTAATAAATTTATCTATAGTTACCGGTGACTTTTCCGAAGCTCTTAAGATTACTATAGTTAAGCCAATTTTTAAGAAACAAAACAAAGAACGCATGGAGTTCTATAGACCTATAGCACTCATATCAATATTCTCAAAGATATATGAAAAATACTATTACGGGGAAATATATGATTATATAGAGAGAAACAACATCTTGTGCAATGAACAAAAAGGTTTTCGACAAAAGAGGACTATCAATATGGCTATATATGATTTTTTGAAATGTGTTATATGCCATGTTGATAAAAAAATACCTATTTGTTCTATCTTTTGTGACATGACACAGGCATTCGACTACGTAGATCATAAAATCTTAATTAATAAACTTGAAGCGTATGGGATTCGTGGCAATATATCAAAATTAATTGAATCTTATTTAACGGGACGACAACAAATAACTGAAATTACAAGACTAAACCTTAAAACTAAACATGAAGTTACATATAAATCAAAAGTAAGAAGTACTACATACGGTGTCCCCCAAGGCAGTGTGCTTGGTCCACTCCTGTTTATTTTGTATATAAACGACTTACCCTGTGCTTTAAATCAACCAATAACTTTATTTGCAGATGACAGTACAGTGACTATAAAATGTAAAGACAAGGAAACCTTTAAATCTGATATAAATGAATCATTAAACTCAATTATTTGCTGGCTTAATAACAATAATTTAAAAATTAATTTAGATAAAACTACTATAATACATTTCAACCAAAGAATACATAATCCATTAAATTTTAAATTGACATTTCAAACTAATTCTATTCAAGCAATTGACTCTACACGATTTCTAGGATTACAAATTGACGAAAGGCTTAACTGGAAAAAACATATAGAGATTCTAAGTAAAAGGGTTAGCAGCTTAGCTTATGCTCTATATAAGCTCTCCCCAACTGTTAATCTAAATACTCTATTAACAGCATATTATGGAACAGTAGAATCGGTGATCAGATACGGAATTATCTTCTACGGTAATTCTACTGATAAAGAAATAATTTTCAAAATGCAAAAACGCTGCATACGAGCTATGTTTAAAATCCAACCTACAGACAGTTGTAAACCCCTGTTTAAAAAACATAAAATACTAACACTCACAAGCTTGTACATTCTGGAAATTGCGTTATTTGTTAGAAACAATCCCAATCTGTTTCCCCGAATGTGTGACATTGTTATTAGGAATAGAAGAGACAACAATAGATTAGCCACGCACGGATCAAAAACTACTATGTTGAGAAAGAGTGTAGTGTGCATGGCACCTTTAATCTATAATAAAATACCAAAGAGCTACAAAGACTTAAATGTAAACTTATTTAAGACTAAATTTAAAAAACTTCTATGTGAAAAATGTTATTATAATATTGACGAATTTCTAAATGATGTAATCTAATTGGTAGGTACAAATAAAATAAATTAAAAAAATAACTTAATGATTGTATGTTCAAAAATAAATTTAAGAAATTGTTAATAGCGAAATGAAATGTAAACAAGATCGACGATTTTCAAAATGATAAATTTTAACATTTTAATGAAATTGTATTTAAACTATTATTATAATTAATTACATTATTTACATGCCTAAATTAATTCACTTTTTGACATTACATTAACTCAATTAATATTTTAGTTACTGTCTCTGTTGCATGCCATCTCTCGCAATTTGTACACCGTAATCGGTAAAACATGTTGATACCTGTATATGTATACCTATCTGTAAAATCCTATAACTACACATGTTTATGCAAATAAATGATCTTTATCTTTAAACAGAGGAGCTATACATAGCTCCGACTCCATCACATGTATAGGCGTGCTCTTAATGAATCCTCCTATAAGATGTAAGAACTTGTTTTGAAGTATATCTAGCCTATTAATTCTCGTGCGACAACAGTTATCAAACAAAAAGCTTGCATAATCAATACGACTACGAATAATAGCAAGGTATAAGCGTCTCAAATGAATAGGGTGGACACCCCATGACGATCCTGTCAATATTTTAAAGATATTTATAAATTTCAGACATTTTTCATAAATTTCGTTTATGTGTTTTGTCCATCTTAATCCTCTATCTAGCCATAATCCCAAGTATCTAACGTTTTCCACAATCTCTATGGATGTGTTGTTAATTTCCATATTCAAAGTATTCACAAAAAAACCCCTCTTAAAAATGCATATTTTGTTTTTTGTGGCGAAATATCTAAACCTAAATCAGATAAGAGGGAACATACTGTTCTCAAGTTACGTTTTAATATATCTCCTCCTTCATAAATGTTTTTGCATTGATTATAAATTACGAAATCATCCGCGTACTGAGAGATATATGTATGATCTTCCATTCTTTTACAAATATCCATTGTAATTATATTAAATAGAAGGCAAGATAGAGGGTCTCCTTGAGCTAAGCCCATACTAGTAACTCTAGTCAAAAAAATATTAGCAATATTCAATTGTAACTTTCTTTCTTTGAGGTAATTCCATAAGTAATAGCATATCTTTGGGCCAATCCTAATTGTGTTTAATAAAGATAACAGTACCGTTATATCTACATTGTTATATGCGTTTAAAATATCTATAAAACATCCTATTGTAATCGTACCTTTAGAAAATCCATTTTGAATTCTACATACCAGACTACTTAAATTATCAATACATGATTTACTTTTCCTAAAACCCGTCATATTCAAAGAAAACATCTTATTGTGCTCCAGAAACCACTCTAATCTCTCATTTAAAATTGAATGAAAAATCTTACATAAGCAAGACAGTAGAGATATAGGTCATAATGACTTAACTTCGTTTGGGTCACGCCCCGGTTTAACAATAGGTACAATATTAACCGTTCGCCACTGCGTAGGTACAAAACCAGCTGACAGAAATCTGTTGTATAGTAACAAAAGTAATCGCTTACCATTACTCGGTAGATGTTTTATCATAGAATACGTAACATCATCACTTCCAGGAGATGTATCCTTTGATTTAATATACGCCTCGAGCTCCTGAAGGGAGATTTCGACATCTAATTGTGAATGAAAATCTGAAAAGATCGGCTGGTTAGGGATGACAAAAGCTGGAGCCAGGGAATTAAGTAAATTTGACGCTTGTACCTCGCTGATATGTTGATGGCTATAACTTCGACCTTTAACCCATCTCATGTGCTGCCACATCTGAGACGAAGATTTATTTATTTTATTTATTTATTTATTTATTTATTTATTCAATTTAATTTGACTTACAGAGCTAAGTTCCAAGACGTCAAACATTAAAAAAAAAACTAAGTAAGTACATTAAAATGGACATGTCACAATAATAATTATATAAAGTCACACATAAGCTTAGTCAATACAATAGTCAATAATATTAAAATAGTCAACAATAGGTTAATGTCAACAAGTGCAATTAAAATACAGGACCATAGAATGGTGTAATTTAGCGATGCTGTCAAAGAACACGTCTGCGTCCGTAGCGGAGATGAACCTGTTTAGTAGGTTAAGCACTCTAGGGGTAGGAGCACTCCGCCCGGATTGCGTTCGAAATCCGGGTGGTATTGCAAATAATAAAGGCCGACGCCGCGGGCCGACAGCTCCCACTGCGCCTAACATGTGCCGCCTGGGGACCACGAGGCCCATTTGCTGTAGAGCTACTGGGTTGTCAACTCTACCACGTAGCACCATGACATAATGCATAAGCAGAAGGAGCTGCCGCCTCGAGTGTAGAGTGTCTAGACCGACCATGCCGCAGACAAACGAGGATGGGTAGAGGTATGGATAATACCCGTACATGCGTTTATACGAGTAGCGTGCAAATTTTCTCTGAACCCTCTCGACCATCATTCTGTACTTTTCCTCGTGAGGATCCCAAACAATCGCTCCGAACTCCAAACGACTACGTACATAGGCATTGTACAACATCAGCGCCGCACGTAAATCGGGAAAATCCCAAGTTACACGCATTACAAATCCTAAGATTTTGCACGCTTCCTTGCAAATGCCCTGTATATGAGCGTTGAAGCTGAGCTTCGGATCCATCATCAGCCCTAGGTCCCGCACGGTCTGAACTCGCTCAAGAGGAGCGCCAGATAAGGAGTAAACGTACACAATGGGACAGCGTCGACGTGTAAAGGTAACAGTTTTACATTTTGAAGTGTTAAAAGACAGATTATTAGCTTCACTCCACTCAGTGACAAGGTTAATGTCGCGCTGGTGTGCCAAGCAGTCATCCGTTGCACGAACCGCTTTATAAAGTTTTAGGTCATCCGCAAACAGAAGACTCTCAGAGGAAACGACAACAGATGGTAGGTCGTTTATCATTAGTAAAAATAAAGTAGGTCCTAATGTACTTCCCTGGCTTACTCCCGATCGCGTGAAATAGGTTCCCGACACATGGTTCCGGACAGAGATAAGATGTTTTTTCATTAACAGATGTACAGAACTCCTGCCAATATTTAGTTTTTGCGTCGCTTATTAGTTTATGCGCTTCACTGATTTTCGAATTTAAAAAGTCCAAATTAGAAGGAATAGGGTTTTTCCTAAATTTTGATAATGCTAACCTTCGTATAGCTACTGCTCGCGATAGTTCGCTATTCCAGTATGGTTTAGGCTTAAACTTTGACTCAGGGTTTTGATTTATTTTTTTATAGGGTATATGAATATCAGCTGCTAAAACATAGTCTAAAAACAAATCGTAAAATGTCTGATTATCTAATGGAATATCTATTGTATCAAACATATCATATAAGCAGGTATTGTAACTTCTCCAGTCTGCTTCTTTGTAATTTCTTTTAAGAATAGGTTTATAAGGCGAGTGATAGCTCGTACTTATTTTTATAAAAAGATGGTCACTACCTAAACTTTCTTGAAGAACTGTCCAGCAAAATTCAATTGCAATATCAGACGTGGCTATTGATAAATCGGGAGAAGTCTTCTGCAGGTGTCCGTCAACTAACTTGACCCGAGTACTACGGCCGTCATTCAAAACTACATACCTACTTTCTGTGATTGCGTCAAATAACAATTTTCCTTTTGTATCAGTTTTATATGACCATGACGAATGATGGGCGTTGAAGTCTCCAAGGATAAGGCAACGTTTCTCCAAAATAGATAA
The DNA here is from genome assembly GCA_963931895.1 of Eupithecia pulchellata. Classification (NCBI taxonomy): domain Eukaryota; kingdom Metazoa; phylum Arthropoda; class Insecta; order Lepidoptera; family Geometridae; genus Eupithecia; species Eupithecia pulchellata. The sequence goes on along the minus strand of OZ007551.1, from coordinate 1,129,254 downwards.
TAGGTCCTTAAAATCATTAAATGTCGGATTCGACGATTGCGGAATATAAACAGATATAATATTTTCTAAATATTTACAATTGAAAACTTTCACACAAACTATCTCGATTCTACGATTACGTAATGTTAATTGATGTACCTGCGATTGAATAGACCTATGAATAAATATGGCCATGCCCCCTCCGAGTGAATCACGATCCGCGCGATAGGTATTGTATTGACTTACCCTAAACGAGCTGTCCTCTGCTAACCATGTTTCACTTAAACAAGCAACGTGGGCTTTTTCTTGCAATAATAACTGCTCGAATGGGACACGCTTATTTCTAACACTTTGGGCATTCCACTGTAAAATATTCAGTTTGGTAATGGGCTTATTAACCATTATAGTTAAATATTCCGGAAAGTAAATCAGCTAAGGGCCAATCCGAAACATTTTTGCTACCACCTTAATAAACCACTCGAGACACAGCTTAAACACACTCTTAAACTTTGAATTTAAGTCAATATTTTTCAAGAATATAATTTCTTTTATTCTGGAGATAATGTCACTAAAAGAAGAATTCTCCGCCGCATTTTTGTCTTGTCGTGTCGGTTCATTTACTGGGGTCTCTTCATGTATTACCGTATTCCATTCCAGTGGCACGCTCCAATCATTTTTATTAGTTTTCTGATTTTTCTTTAATTGTTTTCTAGGTAAGCTAACGCTTCTTTCGGATATCGCATCAGACGTTTCTTGTTTTGTACTAGGGCCCGGGGAGGGTATAACCTCTGCTCCTCTAGTTTGCGTAACTAACAGTGTCTTTGATCTCAGATCACTTTTTACAGCCGGTATGATGACAGGGGACTCCGCATAAATATGGGACGCTCTACTGTAGGTACAATTATTGTCAGCCATGATCGCTCTAATCTGCCGTTCCTTCAGATATACAGGGCACGTTTTTGACATGGATATATGGGGTCAGTAGTGT